>CAKALU010068660.1:0-18516 GCA_916700995.1 Hozukius guyotensis
GCACTCAACAAACAGACAACAAGCTGCAGTAAGTGATCTCCGAGTGAGTCTCACAGGTCTGAACTTCACTGTTGACTCAGCAAGACAATCCAAAGTTGATGAGAAGACTCAAGCGACAACCTGAGAATTTCTCTTTTGGAAAAATGTCGTATAAGAAAGTACATTTATAGGAATAGTTTTGGGATATAAGCTTATTCGTTTAGATTGATATCACTCTCATATCTGTGCGTTAAATAGGAGACGTTTATCTGGAAACAGAGGGAAACCGTTAGCAGTCCAAAGATACCAAAATCTGCTAACCAGCACTTCTAAAGTTCACTAATTATTAACACGATGTATCTTTCTTTTTTTTCACCCTCGTAATAATTTATTGGGAGTAACATCAGGTGTACAGAAACATACAAATATGTTTATATATATTATATATTGTATATATATAATATATATTTCCTCCCAAAGCCCGCTCCCAACCAACCCTCACCTGTTGCCGATGCAAAGAGGATAAAGTACAAGAAACAAAGTTAAATTAAAGGTACTATATGTAACATTTTACGTGTATTAATCACTTTATATTGCCAATGTGTAAACGGATAGTAACGTAACTTAAAAAACGGAGGCCTTCCTCGACTTTCTCAGTTGCCTATAACAGGAAAAATCCGAAGAATATGACGTTCATGTGCGCTGCCGAGTGCCTCGCCTCTCTTCAGCTCCCCTAAAGCGCCAACAGTGTGCAGCTAATATAACAAAAATACTGTCCTGAGTGCTTCAGCTATGGTTGGCCAGCGTGCTGTAGCTTACAGTAGCTATGCAGCATGGATCTGCTTGGTTGCTTCATAACGTTAGCTGATAAAGTAATTTGCTAGCTGCAATCTAGTTAGTATCATGGAGCCAATGGTCCAGATAAAATATAGGATCATTACAGAACATTATGTAAGGAGGGATAATACCGACGAGCTGTCCATTATCAGGAATTAACGGACGACGTGGAGAGATGTCAGGATGCTGACTGCAGTTCACTTAACAGCCACAGGTGTCATTAATAACAAGGATCCTCTGAAAGTTACATATAGTACCTTTAAAATAAATTTAAAGAAAATAATATATATTTAAGATTTTTTTTTAAATAAAATAAATAATAAAAAATAAAGTACACATTGACGGATAAAATAGTCTGATAAACTTGATAAACAATTTAACTGTTAGTGGTCATTTCTGTTTATATAAATCAAACTTTATGATGTCATACAATTTAGCTGATGGAGAGATAAACATTTCATATGCCATAAGTCCATTAGTCTGCCCAAATATCAACACGATGTATATGTTAAAAATTACAATTTGCTGACGGTCATGTGTGGGACTATTTCTTGGGCCGGGCTTCCTGGAGTCGTGGTGTCACCGTTGAGGTTAACCAGACATCCACGGGAGACACCAGAAAGTCACTGTGCCCAGTCAAGAAATAGTCCTGCACATAACCCCTGAAAAAAACCACAAGGATGCTGTATTTTATTACACATATAGACTGTCAAACAGTAAGCAGTTATTACAATATTTGATTGATTTCCAGATTATTTTGATTTCACAGCCTGCTTTGAAAAAGAAAGACTTGCACAGTTTTTCTATATTTTCAGTCCAATTCTATTCGCAGATCTCCTCAAACACGTCCGTCTAAAAGCCAGCTGGCCTCCTATCAGACATCACTGGTTTCCAATGCAAGTATAACTACTACTAATGAGTGGAGACGTGCTTTTTGTTCACCTTTTTAAAACAGGAAACAGCACGCTCTGTTGCTGATAAAGTATTTCATGCTTAATCTGTTGTCCATGTACGGGCAGCAGACTGTTTGGAGGGTCATCGCTCCCTCTCCGTCTAATTGAACTTGGACCACCTTCAGCTGAATTAGGTTTGACGTTGTGGCAATATTTGTGTTCCCAAGAACTAATGAACTGAACGCAATAATACGGGCCGACTGACAAAAATGATTTGGCATCAACCCCTGTTGTGTTGGACATTATTACTCATATAATAACTTGTTACTTTCTATGAGTAGTCTGTTTTCAAACTGAAGCGAAATGTGTGCTCCAGAATTGATAGTTTTTTGACAGAAGGTACAGTAAGGATGATTTCCAAGGCATAAAAAGAAACCTTTACTATACGCTTTATTTCTTCCTAATAAAGACTTCACATTGCTTAATAGATGTCAGGAGGTTGTGTATGTTTGATTACGATGACTCATATTCCTCACAAGGTTTAATGGTTGGAGGCATCTGAGGTTAATGACGTCCAATTACACGAGAATGCAGAATACAAATCTATATTTCTTTGAAAAACAAACACAAGTTACATAAAAATATGTATTCTGAAATACCTCCCGTCCACACCACATGCATTTCAAAACACAGACAGAATATCGACGTGACATTATAAACACGGCTGTAACGGCTTCTACAGATTAAGCAATGTGCTTATCACAATTACAGAGTCCTTATCAACTGAACGCACCAGTAGGCCTGTATGTGTGTATACATGTGTCACAGCTTCCCATCAGAAGGAAGCAGCTTTTAGTGATGTCAGCATGCACCGCAAAAAACACTCGTCCATGCTTCTAACAGGAAAGCACGCTGTCAAACACCATGTAATGTGTCATCTGTGGATATAGATTACACAAATACAGAAGTGCATTACATCTGTTCCATGCAGCCTATATACTCAGCTCTGATAGTGTGTTTATATCATTTATAACACGAAGGGTTTGTATGACACTGTCCAGTGGGGAATGCATCATCCCCAGGGATCAGAGAAGTCAGAGGAAAACAGAGTAAGCATTAGAGCTGTTTGGATCATGTGTCTCGTCAACAGAGAGGCCCTTTGTGGACAAGAAGACAAATACGTCTGCCTGCCTGTGTACAGTCAAGCTCATAAGGTGAATAAGATCAAATATAAATACATGTGATCTTATATGAGGTCTTTCTCTGAGCTGTAAGTGACTTTTAGGGACATTTCTACGAGGAATACAAAGATGTTTGATTGCTCCAAACAGACATATTTGGCCAATTTCAAATTATTTTGCACAACATGACTGCCCTCCAGTGGTGATATGTAAGACTACACAATGTCACAAAACTCACTGTAGATAGGATTTGATGTTTATTTATTTGTGCATATATTATAGCAAATCATGCAACACATGTGCCATTTCAATGACTTAATCTGGTTAGTGAGACACTTCACTTCTCTTTTTTTTTTCTTTGTTCACTTCAAGTCAGTAACATGTTTAATTGTTACTGTAACTAAGTTGTCAAATAACAACAAAAATAGAAAAACAAGAGACAGATGTTTTAAGGAAATCATTTAAAGTTTTTTGGGGTTTTTTCACTCTAAGAAAAAAAAATCGGTAGAAAAACAGATAATGTCCTGGCAGAGAATTACTAGAACATTTTCTGTTAAGTTTACGGACATTTCCTTCAAACCCTGAAACGGAACTTTCTGTTGATTTACAGGATGTCCTCTGTACCATTCACGAACACTTCTGTTAATCTTAAAGAAGACATTTCTGTCAAATCTACAAAAAAAAAGCCTAATTTCTTTGTATTTATGAAAGAAATGGATCTATATCTGTCAACAATTTCTTCCTCACAAAACAAAAAAGCTATGAAAACAATGAATGTATGCATTATCTTTAATGTTTTTAAGTGAAATTATTGTCATACTCTCACGTGGTCTTTTTATTTTTTTATTTTTATTTTTTGTTGGTTTTGTTTCATTTCTGTTGTCCTTTTATGTTTGGCACAGCTCTTTGTTTATGTTTTTGCTATGCTTCTTCTGTATGTAAATGATTTTAATGTTTTCTGCTGTTACTATGGATACTGTCATTTTGAAATTAAAAAAAAAAAATAGCACATTATAAGGAGAGGGAATTATGGATACTGATTTATATTTCTGTATGACAGAGATAAAAGGTAATAATTATAGTTAGAATAATTATAAATAATAATAATTATAGTTAGACAAATTTATGAAAATTTAATTAGAGTATAGAAATATTATATTTGGTTGCTATGATTACAGTGACAAAGACAGTAATGCATTTTTTCTTATTAATTTAATTTTAATTCTCGCGAAGTTCCACATTCACAAGTGTAAATTTACCAAAAGAAAAGCCTAATTTCTTTGTATTTATGAAAGAAATGGAATTATATCTGTCAACAATTTCTTCCTCACGAAACAAAAAAGCAATGAAAATAATGAATGTATGCAATATCTTTAACATTTTTAAGTGACATTATTGTCATACTCATACTTATTGTCTTTTTTTATTATTATTTATGTATTTATTTATTTTTATTGTGTTTGTTTTTTAATTTTATGTTGGTTTTGTGTTTGGCACAGCTCTTTGTTTATGTTTGCTTCTTCTGTATGTAAATGTTTTTAATGTTCTCTGCTGTTACTATGGATACTGTAATTTTGAAATAATAAAAAAAATAAAAACATAAAAAAAACAGACTGTTCAACACCAGTAAACTGTGGAAAGATGTGTGTAGATTTATCTTGGAAAAAATATATATATATATATATTATTTAAGGTTCACCACAATATATGAGAAAGAATATTTTCTAATCAATCTCATTATTATTGTCGCAAAGCTTTACATTCATAAATGCAAAATTTGCGAGAGTTAAACCTCATTTTAACGTTTTTAAGAAAGAAATGGAACTATATATTAAGACAATATCCTCTGCAAAAAAACAAAAAAGCTAGTAAAAAAGTGAGTTTGTGCTCCCATTTTAATGTTTTTACTTAAGTAACTATTATTTATTTATATTTAACCCCTGGCATGTTTTGTGTTTTATGTTACTTTTTAAAGATTATCTATTTATTTATTTATTTTTTATTATGTTTTTTTTTTTTAATGTTGGTTTTGTTTAATTTCTGTTGTCCTTTTATGTTTGGCACAGCTCTTTGTTTATGTTTGCTTCTTCTGTATGTAAATGATTTTAATGTTTTCTGCTGTTACTATGTATACTGAAATAAAAATAATAATAAATAAACCTCCAGTACTGTAGGTGGTGATATTGTACCACTGTGTAGCTGGTTGTGATCCTCCATAACCACAGAAGAACAAATACAAGAAAAAAACAGGAAGTGTCACATTCAGATGCAGATCATGCTTCAGATTGAATCAACTATAAGGAAGTCATGTGTCATTGGATTGTTTCTCGGTTGTAGTTTAGTTTTAAACTAGCTAATGTTACTTAATTTGCATGAATTATGATAAATAGTCTAATCCAGAACTACAGAGGAGGAAGAAAGAAACAAGGAAATGCAAAAAAGTCCAGGTTAGATCTCTAACTAGAGGCTTGTTTTTCTACCAAACATCATCATCATGGAGGAGTTAGATCTACTTTGTTTAGGACGATCATGTGTCTGCTTAAGATGAGATCCTGAAGTCTGGTACTGAAGGTTGATAACAGTGAGAGGAGAGATGGATGATGTGATCACTGTCAGCTCGGACAGTGAGAAAGAAGAAGACTCTGATGTGGAGATCATCGGTTCCTTCAGTGACGTGATGACCAGAGCAGCTGATGACGTGATGACCAGAGCAGCTGATGACGTGATGAGTAGACCAGTTGACCCGTTGCCTCTCACAGCTGTGCGGGTTGACGTCGGTGCCGTCAACGTTAACATCCCAACGGTAACTAACGAACTTTTAATGTCCTCAAGGTGTCGCTGCAGCCAGCCTATAGCTAGGTAACTTTAAAAACTAACACCTGTAGCTCAGGTAACAGCTAACTGCTAATTATGCTCTAAATATAGTCAGTTTCTGCAGGCTTGTCAAGGTGAGTAACACTAAGAGTAAAGCTAATGTTATTGGTCTTTTCATGTTATTATATTACACACACATAACTTTAATTTAACAAACTTTGTTTTAGCAACATGTCTGTTCCCACAAGCTTGTTGCGTTTAACGTTAAATACTTGTAGTTTGTGCTCATAAATGTAATATTTTTCACTACTTTATAGTTGGTTAACATTAGCTAACATTTCCCTATATAATGATTAAAGGTCCCATATCGTGCTCATTTTCAGGTTCATACTTGTGTTTTGTGTTTCTTCTAGAACATGTTTACATGCTGTAATGTTAAAAAAAAACTTTATTTTCCTCATACTGTCTGCCTGTATTTGCCTGAAAGTAAAAGCCTGAAACGCTACGTTTTAGTGCATTCATTGCGTTGCTAGGCAACAGTTTGGGTCCATGTTTACTTCCTGTCAGCTGATGTTATTTACATACACTGCAACAGGAAATAAACTGGGACACAATTAGAATGCTTACGTTAAAAACGGTGTAATGATCTATATATTGTATATTTGTGACATCACAAATGGACAGAAATCCTGACGGCTTGTTTCAAACGCACAATTTCTGAATACGGGCTGTGTGTATTTCTCTGTATATTGAGCGTTTTGATAGTTTAACAGTATTTATAAAGCACTTAAACCTGCTTTATAACATAAAAGACATGAAAATCTCACTTTTTACAATATGGGACCTTTAAATTCCAATTTTGCCATAAAGCAGTCCTGCTCATTGATTTCATAGAGCCAATGTTAGCCTGTCAAAGGGAGAGCTACGTTATCTCCATATTAAGGGCGTGGCACAATCTCTTGACAGTTGGCAACTCAGTTTGAAATACAAGCTTGACAACTTCATATCATTTTTGCATATTGGCCAAGAGGAAATAGCTGCATGGGCTTCCAGCTCTTTTATGGCTACCTATAATACAAGTATCATAAGGGAGTTACCATATAGTTTCACACACACATACCATGTTTACTGGATCATAACAAAGCAACTTTGACTTATCGTCTGACAATATATGCCTTTGAATAGGTGAGGAGAGACAGAATCAGAGGCTGTACTATTCTCCTCTGTAATTGTGTAAGGAACCACTTACTGTACATATTCACATTTTCTGTTTATCTTTGTCTCTTTTCTAGCTTTATATTGACCTCACAGATCCGAGATGGACTCTTCCACAGCTGAAGTTGCACAAAAGACCGAATTCCACTGCCTTGACGGTAGATTTGACCGAGACCAACGTAGCAAATGTGAAGATACAGAAGACGGAGAATTTGCCACCGAATGATTCTCAAATGAAAGAAGAGATTACAAATAAAAATCAAACTTCAAACAAAGACGATTGTAACTCACAGCAAAGCTTCTCAAGAGACCCAACTGTGTTTGCACTACAGCGGGACTTAAAACCAAAGCAGATACGTTTGGATTGTCAAACACAACCCCAAAAGCAGACCGATGAAGCACATCATCGGACAGCAGTTGTAAGATTAACACGAGTGCCTTTTCTTGAAACTAACGTCGCTGAACTGAAAACGCCAAAGTATTCTGTCTATTTAAACAGTGATCGTAAACAAATGTCACTGCACCTCAGGCAACTAGATAATAACAGCAAAGCACCAGAGTGCATTAGTAATTTGAGTAGAACTGCCGATCCTCACATGGATCCCTCGCCGGATGAGTCTCCTCCTAAGGTGGTTGAATCGCTTGTCAGACCGGAAGAACAAGAGAACAGTAATAAACTTCCTAGCACACCGTTAAATGTTAAAATATCTCAGCCTCCACAGAGCCCAGCTGATTGTCCCTGCTCAGATAAAGGGGGCTCTGTTGCGTCCTCAAAGGAGCACGGCACTCCTGAAGATGAGTCTTCTTCATCCCAAGATAAAGCTCAGGGTTCCTCACAAAAAGAAGTCATCTGCTCCAAACTGCAACAGCTGGAATTGGACAAAGCAGAATCTAGACAAAGCTCTGATCACTCATGCCCCCCCTCTCCCACCACCGGACCAAACCCTTCTGAGCCTTTTGACCTTGACTCTCTGTCCCACACAAGTCCCATATCTCATAACCTTACGAGCCAAGTCGACCCACCACCCACCTCTGAGCCTACGCCGGCTGAGGATACGTCTGAATGGCGATCGGAGGTGGTGGTTAAGGCTGACGAGGCTTCAAACAGCTCTGACATCTTGCGCTGGAGCGTCCCAAGTGCACCTGCTTTGTCGAATGATTACATGGATGACGGATCTGGGACGGGGACGTGCAGAGGGGATCTGGGCATTGAGAGTCCAGTGTCTTTTCTTTGGCAAGACGGGAGCGACGGAGACGAGGTGAACAAAGACAGCAGATTTGATATGGACTTCAGGGCGGCCAGTAGAGAGGACAGGCAATATGTGTGCCCAGTTACACTCAGGAAAATAATGTCTGGACCAGCACAAGCCCTGGTAGGAGACATTTATATTTATTATTATTTAAGAGACACATTATTATTTGCTAGGCTGAATGTGCAGCATGTCTTTTCCTTTTTATGTTTATTTTTTAGCTCGATGAGGAAGATAAAGGTTTTGGAACTCCAGAGGTGCTATGCCGTCAGAGCCTAAGTCTGGTTTACAGTACCATCGATGAGAGCTACCCAGAGGGCACTTTGCAGCTCTTGTCTGACCTGCTGCAGCCAGGTTACTATCCCCCCCGAGATATCACCTCCCACCTGCTGCGTGGCATTCTGCTCGACCCACAGTGTCCTTATCACCTGTGCGTGCAGGCCTTTAATCTGCTGATGAGGACACAGAGGTGAGGGAACCCTGGGATTAAAGAGTTAATAGTAATGTATTATTTGTAGCCTTTCCTATTTAAATTCTCTATCTGTCCTACAGTCCTCTCTTCCATCTTGTCTCTCCCATTTCCATCTTTGAATTCAGAGATTAAAGCTGCTTTCTGATTGCAGACAACACAATGCTGATACTACCACAGTTCCGTGGGACTGGGAATTGTTGACCTCAGTCATGGCCACTCAGGTACGATCCCAGATAGCAAAATTACCACCAGAGTTGTTGAAACATATTTAGACATTTCTTTTCACTCTGCTTTAGTATGCAGACATATTTACAGCTGAACAGCTTTTTTTGTATGATTTCAGTAAACTGACATCTGTGCCCCTCTCGCTTCCTTAGGACCACGCAAAGAGACATCCATGGGAGGTTGTGCGTTTGCTCCTGGAATATATTGTGCAGACTTTGGAGGACGACTTCCAGGCCAAACGCTCCATCTCTGCCCTCCACCAGTCCATCGCCAAGGCAACATTGTCGTGTGATCAGCATTTCCCTCGCGTCAGGTGCACACAGCTTTTGTTGAAACTGATTATAGTGTGTTTAGTTCAGTGAACTTCCCACACAAATGATCATTCCTACACACTCTCTTTTATACAGTTATCTACTTTTACTTTGCTTTTTTGCAGTGACATAATTTCCTCATGTGTCTTATCTGATATTAAATACGCTGCTCTTCTCTGTTGATGTGACGTGTTATTGGAAGATTTACCAAAACCCCACCTCTTTGGTGTAAACGAAACTCATAGCAGCCTTAAGAAATCAAGAGTTAACACAGCACTTTCACTTTGTGATAGGATCAGATATTGCAAATTCACTGTTAGAGTGATCACATAATAGTACACGGATAAAAAGTTAGTCTCTAATTTCTATTTTTCATTCGTTATAGTAATACTGTTGATGCTTTTTTTGTTTTCCAGGGAGGTCATCAAGTGGCTCTTTTCTGCCATCATGAAATCAACAGAGCATGGAGAGAGTAGAGAAGCAGCAAGAGAGAGAGATGAACAAATCAGGTGAATTAGGAGTTGTTAATATGCATGGATGTATCATTATGGCTGCTTCTATTCTTCTGCTTCTAAGTGTTTTGTCCCGTTGACCCGTGCAGATTGGTGTCCGTCTTCCAGAGGATGGTGTCTTTGGCTCTGGAGGTGGACCGTTCTCCAGCTCTAAACTCTGCCAAGCTGTCCCAGGAGCTCTTCCATATGCTCATCGGCAATATACGTCTGCGAGCACACAGGTGAGGACGAGAAATGAGACGAGTGAGGGAGGCAAGACGAGCGGCTTGGTATCACCATTAAGGGAAAGTTGAAGTGTGAGAGGGAGAAATACTTTTCTTAAATATACAAAGCCTGGGGCTGCACGGTGGTGCAGTGGTTAGCACTGATCATTTATTTAGATTTATCGAGAGAAAAATAATTAGAAAATGCTGATGGAAAACATGTAATTCAGCATGGAGCTGTTTATGAAAATGGCAGTGACTAGCACTGTCGCCTCACAGCAAGAGGGTCGCAGGTTCGAATCCAGCTCGAGGCCCTTCTGTGTGGAGTTTGCATGTTCTCCCCGTGTCAGCGTGGCTTTTCTCCGGGTTCTCCGGTTTCCTCCCACAGTCCAAAGACATGCAGGTTAATTGTTGACTCTAAATGTCCCGTAGGTGTGAATGTGAGCGTGAATGGTTGTCTGTCTCTATGTGTCAGCCCTGTGATAGTCTGGAGACCTGTCCAGGGTGTACCCCGCCTTCGCCCAGTGTCAGCTGGGATCGGCTCCAGCCCCTAAGCTAACGAAAACGCAACGATTCTTAGTTTCAGGTGATTATACACTAATGAAAACAAAGTTATGAATATTATATTCCATGCCTTGCTGCTAATAGATCCCCCGAATTGCTAAACACTGTTACTTTAAAGAGAGGCTTTTTTTTTTTAAATACAAGTGTGGATGAAACAGAAACAGCACACATTAAACCAGGCAGACAAATGAATTGGAAAATGGAAATCATAACCAGTCAAGTAACAAAAAAATGATATCGAAATAGATTTTCATTCATGTAATAATATTATTCAACATGGTTTAGACATTTTAATTGCGTAGTTTAAATGCATCAATTCAGTAATTCATGATTAAACACAGAAGGAAATATATAATTATTCTAAATGGCACAATGTGCCTCTTTTCCCCAGTTTTCCAAGCTGTCACTGACTAATCTGTTTCTGACACCCAGGATGTTGTTGCTAGAGAGCCTGCAGAGCAAGCTGCTGAGATGTAAGCTGTTGGAACATCTGTTGGACTACGCATGCCCACGGAAAATCCCTCTGCCCATGTCGCTCAGTCTTCTGCTTCACTTTCTGAAGTACTGCACCCTGGCACCAGACCCTTCGGTGAATATCACTCTTTACCTCATCGGCCAGCCTTTGCTCTTCACAGATGTAGTGGTATATTAACATATTACATACATTAACACTTGAAAGTTAGCCACAACAAGCAGAACTGATCCATGACTGTGTTCTCCAGGATGGTACTGAAAGGTGGCAGAGGTGGGAAGAGTTGGTCCATCTTCTCTGGATGTTGCTGCTCAGCTACAACAAAGCGATGAAAGGTGAGATGTTGCTGGTAAATGCCAGTACACTGCGCAACAGTATGTGCAGCTATGATCATGAAATCATTATACACAATATTATCAGCTTTCTTGTTATTCAGTAAATTCCAAAAAAAACTAAATAAGGTGAGTCAGATGATGTCATCAGAATCAAAACCAACATCTTTACCGACTAGGCCAGCTTTCCAGCGCCTTGCTGTCGGGAAGCAGACAGTGCTTGGAGCCTGTGGGAAACCTCAGACTCCAGTGGATGAGCAATATGTGGTGCGATACCATATGGAATTGTACTGAGCTGTTTTATTGGGATCTTTTATGTCCAGCGGAGAAAGAAAGAGAAGAGGGCGAAGCTGAAATTCTTACTTTGGTTTAAAAAGATCAAACAACAGCTGGACTATCCTGATCAACTAGTCCAGGGGTCAGCAACCTTTACTATCAAAAGAGACATTTTTTGGCCAAAAATATAAGAACTCTGTCTGGAGCTTGGTGGAGCTCTGGAGGTTGCTGACTCCTGAACTAGTCAAATGTCTTTCCATTTCCTCTCTGCTTAACCCAATTGTGTATATCTGTCTTTGGCTCATATCTGGTAATTATTATTGATGTATTCTACTGAATAAATGAATGGATTTATGTTATGCTATATGCCAAATTTGAGTTTTAAAAAATGTAATATTGGTGAACCTTTTTTTTTTACCATTCTTGTGCTTGGTCTTTTGGTTTTTATGTGTTGATTTTTTTTTTATTCAAATACTCACCTGTATTGTCATTAAATTGTATTTGTGATAGTCCTTTTAACTGCTGATTTCAATAGATATTATCTCTTCTGGAGAATCCCTCTAAGACATGAGTTCTATTAACTATTTGATACCCGATGTACCATAACCCTGAATATTAAAACATTTCAACAACACGTAAAAATTACTTCACTTGACTCTCCCAAGCCCACTTTGGTTCACTCCTAACTTCTTTCATGTGTTATATACTCCAGGCTATCTGTGCAGCTCAGTCTCTGATCAAAGAAGCAGAGCCGCCAACTTCGTCTACAAGCGGGAAGACGTGGTGTCCAAGCCCGCCATCCGTGAAGCCGTGGAGGCCTTCCTGTCCAGATCCCAGGCTGACCTCGGCCAAGCCTTACCGCTCCACGTGGAAGAATCCCTCACTTATC
Organism: Hozukius guyotensis; assembly: GCA_916700995.1. Classification (NCBI taxonomy): domain Eukaryota; kingdom Metazoa; phylum Chordata; class Actinopteri; order Perciformes; family Sebastidae; genus Hozukius; species Hozukius guyotensis. The sequence continues at coordinate 12,426 of CAKALU010068660.1, forward strand.
TGCAGGATCACCTGCTGGATGTCTGTCAGTGTTGAATTAAAAAAAAAAATATTGTTGCTCATGAAATTTAAAGCGTTGTGTTAATTTAATATTTATATTTTGTGTATTTTTGTATTTTAAATAAAGGCTGTGCCTAATAAAGTCAAAATAAATCTCTTAATTAATGACATATCAGTTTCTCATTAAGCACAATCTTCCTTGGATCACCATACAAATGCATTACATCATTACTTTGACTACATTTTACCCCCTGCCAGGGATTAAAATTAAGTTTTTTCCTCACGTGCCACTGTGGCAGGTCACTGAACATTGCTACTAGCCACACAATTGTTTTGTCTGCCTCTTCTGAAGTCTATGTAGAACGCTTTAGAATCGTAAACACTAGGGCTGTGTATTGGCAAGAATCTGGTGATAAGATACGTATCACGATACAGGGGTTACGATGCAATATATTGAGATATATTGTGATACTGTAAGTAAGGCGATATATTGCGATTTTTAAAAAATCTAATTTTAGGAAAACATTGCTATATGCATAAAATCTGAGCATAAAAAAGTTAACTTTTTTAAGCAATCAGAATAGTAGGATCTGCATTTGCATATCTTTGCAAATAAAGTAAAGTGTTTCCTGAGTTAATCTTTGCATGTAAACTATTAATTCGAATTCAATACAGGGTTTTTGAGAATTAATACAGTATCACAAAACACAATATTGCAATACTCAATATTTCCGTCCACCCCTAGTAAACACTGAGTCAGTGGTAACAGACAGTAGAAATATGGATCATGGATTTCTTAATATAAGGAAAACCTATCTGCCATGGTGGCAGGTGACCTGAAAGTTTTACCTGCCACAGCCAACATTTACCCTGTTATTTGGCAGGTGGCAGGTGCTGATTTCATTCCCTGCCCCCTGCTAACTAGTTCAGTTCAGTTCAGTTCAGTTCAGACAACTTTATTTATCCCCAAGGGGGCAATTCATTTGTAGCATTCCCAGTCCATACATCCATACATACAACAGACAACCAATAATTAGTTAAGTCAAAGGAAACATATTAAAGGCATGGGGCAGTTGGAGGGACAAGTTACAATAAGAACCATATAAATACATAGGAATATGGCAATAAAAGCCCAAAAAAAGAAACAATATATAAGAAAAACATATCTTAAAGTTCCTCTAAATAACAGTCATTTAAAATGGGTATGGTCTGTGTTCAGCAGCTTAATAGCAGAAGGGATAAAGAACTTGGAGTAACGATTTGTTCTCCTTAAGGGCACATTATAACGTCGGCCTGAAGGCATCAGAGAGAATTCAGCCGAAACGATGTGATCTGGTTGGCTGATAATTTTCTTTTGCTTTCTCAGCCACCTGTTTCTCCCAAATTGTGCCCAAGTTCTTCTACTGAACTCCAATAATCTTGGAGCACACTTTGACTAAACTATTTAGACTGTTCTTGTCCTTCACAGCAACTATGCATAATTTGACTCATCACTCATCATTTTAAGGATTTTATTTACTCTGGTTCATTTTACCCCCTGCTGACTATGCATAATTTGTGAATAAGCCACAGTAAATTTAAACTGTGGTATATTATCAATATCTATCTCATGGTCCAGGTCCATCCATATGAGGACTATAAGAACTTTAAACACGCACTATCTGCAACCATCTTGGACTCTAACCCCTGGCGCACTTTACACTATACATCCTATTTATTTATTGCACATACTACATTTATTTATTGCACATACTACATTTATTTATTGACAGACTGTACACACTATGTTCACCCATTCCCTCTGTATCTTTTATATCTCTATTATTGTTTTTATAATTTTTGTATACCTTTACCTCTCCTGTGTTTCACTCTGTTTGCTGATGTTGCTGCTTTGACACCTGAATTTCCCTCCGGGGATTAATAAAGGTTCATCTTATCTCATCTTATCTCATCTTATCTTATCTTATCACTCATCATTTAAGGCTGTTATTGACTCTGGTTCAACAGCTAGTTGGAGCATCTGCACGCTGACCAATAGGATCCAGCGCTCAATTTCTTGGATGAACTTTAAAGCATAGTTAAGTTACATAACATCTCTGCATTGTGTTAATTTTATATTTATATTTTGCCTAATAAAGTCAAAATAAATCTCTTAATTAATGACATATCAGTTTCTCAGTAAGCACCATACAAATGCATTACATCATTACTTTGACTACATTTGACCCCCTGCTAACTATGCATAATGTGTGAATATACCACAGTAAACTATGGTATATTATCTATATATCTATCTGCTGCTCCATCACTCATCATTAAGGCTGTTATCTCCTCTGTTCAACAGCTGCTGTGACCCTCAGCCTGCTGTCCAATAGGATCATCGCTGTTATCGACAGAGGAAGAAAAAACAGAAAGCCTCTCAGTCAGTCGCCATGATACAGCAGCGGAAGCGGAGGAGAAGTAGCTAGAAAACAAAAGAGAGAACACGCAGTCGTCCTCCGATCTGCTGGTCTGGTATGCTCTTGCAGGTAAAACCACAATCCTTCCTCTTCCACCTTCACACTGTCTCCACTCATCTCATTTAAACATTAAACACGTGTTTGATCTCCTCAGCAGCGCTAATATCAACAGGAAGTCGAATAATTCAGGATCTGTTAGCTTTATTAGCTGCTAGCATGCTAACTCCAAGCTAAGCTAAATAGCTTTGCAAACAAATGCTTATTAAACCTCAGCATTAGGAGCTCTTTAGCTCTCAGTTTATCTCTTTATAATGATTCATTACCACTGACTGGAGGCTAGCTAACTAGCAGCTAACAGCTAGCAGCTAGCTCATGCTAATGCGCTGTTTCAGGCCTAGCATTAATGCGCCAGAGCTTCACTATTATGTAAACAACAACTATTTAATATCTTTTATTATCTCCTTTATCTTCATGTTATTTAACCCACTCTTGTAAAGTGTTAAAGTGTGCTAACTTAATGCTCAAGTTCCTCTAACTAAGCGTGTTAGCATAGCATAACTAGCTTTAGTTTGATAGCTGCCTATGTAGGTTAAGCTAGGCTAATCTGAGCTAGCTGTAGCTATTTTTAACACTATTTTCTAAATGCAGGTTTGTATTTTCAGCTCTTTGACTAAATTAACTCACAGTTAACAGCCAAAGTTTAGCATGTTAATGTGTTGCACTGCGTTGTTATGTGACTTAACTACAATTAAATCTCAGCTCTCTATAGGAAACAGTTTAATGTCAATTTATTATAAACTATTGAGAGTATTACTTTAACATTATCTAGAACACAACATATTCAACATTTAATATCTTGTGGTAACATTAGCTTGTTAAAATGCTCAGTGTAAATGTGATTACCTGATGAGCTAACATGTACACATCACCTCTAACCTGATTTAAAGTATTCCAGCTTGATAATTGCTTAATTGATTGATGGCTTATTGAGAGATCTTTCAATTAGCTTTATTGGCATGAACATAAAAATGTTGCACATATTAAATATATATATATATATATATGTATATGTGACTGTCCATGAATGATTTTGTTGTGGATTGTTATGTAACTTAACTACAATGAAATCTCAACCCTCCTATAGGAAGCAGTTTAATGTCAATTTATTATATCTTATCTATCTTATCTAGAACACAACATGTTCTTTGTGATTGGTAACATTTAATATCTTGGGCCAACATGTGCTTGTTAAAATCCTCAGTGCAAATGATGAGCTAACATGTTCACACCACCTTTAATCTGATTTAAAGTATTCCAGCTTGAAAATTGATTGATTGAGATCTTTCAATTAGCTTTATTGGCATTAAAAAAAATATTATAAAGGATATTTCACATATTAAATATATAAGTGACTGTCCATGAGTGATTTTGTTGTGGATTGTTATGTAACTTAACTACAATGAAATCTCAGCCCTCCTATAGGAAACAGTTTAATGTCAATTTATTATAAACGATTGAGAGTATTACTTTAATATTATCTAGAACACAACATATTCTTTAATATCTTGTGCCAACATGTGGTAACATTAACTTGTGGAAAATCTCAGTGTACATGTGGTTACCTGATGAGCTAACATGTACACACCACTTCTAACCTGATTTAAAGTATTCCAGCTTGAAAATTGATTCATTGATTGATTGAGATCTTTCAATTAGCTTTATTGGCATGAAAAAAAAATGTTGCCAAAGCATTTTACAGGTTATTACACATATTAAATATATATATAAGTGACTGTCCATAAATTATTTTTTTTGTGGATTCTTATGTTACTTAACTACTAATGAAATCTCAGCCCTCCTATAGGAAACAGTTTAATGTCACTTTATTATATCTTATCTATCTTATCTAGAACACAACATGTTCTTTGTGATTGGTAACATTTAATATCATGTGCCAACATGTGGTAACATTAGCTTGTTAAAATTCTCAGTGCAAATGTGGGTACCTGATGAGCTAACATGCACACACCACTTCTAATCTGATTTAAAGTATTCCAGCTTGAAATTGCTTAATTGATTGATGGCCTAATGAGAGATCTTTCAATTATCTTTATTGGCATGAAAAAAAAAAATTGCACATATTAAATATATATATATAAGTGACTGTCCATGAATGATTTTGTTGTGGATTGTTATGTAACTTAACTACAATGAAATCTCAGCCCTCTATAGAGGAAGAGGTTTAATGTCAATTTATTATAAACTATTGAGAGTATTACTTTAACATAATCTAGAACAAAACATGTTCAACATTTAATATCTTGTGCCAACAATGTGGTAACATTAGCTTGTTAAAATGTTCAGTGTAAATGTGGTTACCTGATGAGCTAACACCTCTAACCTGATTTAAAGTATTCCAGCTTGAAAATTGATTGATTGAGATCTTTCAATTAGCTTTATTTGTATGAACAACAAATGTTGCCAAAGCATTTTACAGGATATTACACATTTAAATACATATATATATATATATATATATATATAAGTGACTGTCCATGAATGATTTTGTTGTGGATTGTTATGTAACTTAACTACAATGAAATCTCAGCCCTCTATATAGGAAGCAGTTTAATGTCAATTTATTATATCTTATCTATCATATCTAGAACACATGTTCTTTGTGATTGGTAACATTTAATATCATGTGCCAACATGTGGTAACATTAGCTTGTTAAAGTTCTCAGTGTAAATGTGGTTACCTGATGAGCTAACATGTTCACACCACCTCTAATCTGATTTAAAGTATTCCAGCTTTAATTGATTGATGACCTATCGAGAGATCTTTCAATTAGCTTTATTGGTATGAAAAAAAAAATGTTGCCAAAGCATTTTACAGGATATTACACATATTAAATATATAAGTGACTGTCCATGAATAACATTTAAAATCACAATTATCCTCTGTAGTGTTATAGGAATGCCCAAGGAAAAATATGACCCGCCGGATCCCAGGCGGATGTACACAATTATGTCTACCGAAGAAGCAACCAACGGGAAGAAGTCATACTGGGCTGAGCTGGAAATCAGCGGTGAGTATTGTCTGGGAGTACCTAGTTTTGTAGGTAAAGTAGTTGGATTGAATCTATACCTGTTCGTACACATCTCTTGATGTTGACAAAACAGTAACATGTAGTGTTCCAGTAACAGTGACCCAACATGCACAATACCAGGACCCTGAAATCAAAAGAGGATTGTCACTGTCCGTGTGTAGCTCTGTCACATATTGGGCTGCAGCTAAGGATTATTTTCATTATTAATCTGCCAATTACTTTATTGATTAACCGCTTGGCCCATAAAAAATAGTGTTAAATGTTCATCAGAGTTTTGCAGAGCCCAAGGTGACATCTTCAGATTTCTTGTTTTGCTCAACCAACAGCCCAAAACCCCAAAGATATTAAATTTATTTTCAATGGGGAAACTCAGACAATTAGCATATACACTCACCGGCTACTTTATTAGGTACACCTTGCTAGTAGGTTGTAACGAGTGGTTATTTGAGTTACTGTTGCCTTTCTATCATCTCGAACCACTCTGCCCATTCTCCTCTGACCTCTGACATCAACAAGGCATTTT
>CAKALU010068660.1:28393-38961 GCA_916700995.1 Hozukius guyotensis
AGAATGTACCTAATGCAAACACGGACAACCATTATGTGGTTAGTGCAAAATAACTGTACATTCAAAGTAAATAAAACATTTTTGTTGTCGTTCATTCAAGATAGTTACTCTGCGTTCAGCAGTTTAATGGCGGAAGGAATGAACGACTTGGAGTAGCGGTTTGTCTTTCTGTGAGGCGGCAGATAGCGCCGTCCTGAAGGCAGTAGTGTAAACTCACTGGACAGGATGTGGTCGTGATTAATAATGTTTTTGGCCTTCTGGCCAAAAGGCTCTCAATATATGACAAGTAGACAGTACACAGGATAGATCTACACACACCAAAGGAGTTGATTTTCCGCAGCAAATGAATTCTCTGTTGGCTTCGTTTAACAATTGACTCAGTGTTTACATCTAACTTGAGATGAGAGTCAAACACTGTGCCCAGGTACTTATAAGAGTCCACGATGTCAACATCCTCGCCATGAATTGAATTATACTATGAGTGGGATTAACCTTGTTTTTTCTAAAGTCAATCACAAGTTCCTTAGTTTTTGAGACATTGAGATCAAGGAAATTTTTGTCACACCACTCGACACTCGAGTGTCATGAAAAAAAAGGGAATTTGTGTCTATGTACACAAATCAAATAGATAAAATGTCGTGACTATATTTCACAAACTGCTGTGAGACTGTGTTGTGTGGTTGCAGATTGCAACCAACTGAGTACCTCTCCGCTCACTCCTCCCTTTTCAAGACTGCCTCGATGTGAGCCAGCGAGTACAAAACCGTGGTAACGCCGTTCGCCTCGCTCAGAGGCCATCCTTACCATAATAACACTACTTTAGGAGCAACGGAAATCAGACAGCGGCTGGCGGTACCACGGTTTAGCACTCTGTGGCTCACATTAACGCAGTTTCACAAGCGTGCCGGAGAACTACGGTGGCCTAACGTGAAAGGCCCTCGCTAGAGCCAGTGTTTGTTTTGAACAACATGGCGGACTCTGTTAGGTTGTAAAGGTGTACCTAATAAAGTGGTCACTATATGTAGCCTATTTCTCTCTGAACCACAGTGTCAACCTTGTGTGGCTAGATGACAAGCCGGGATCATATTTGCAGATATTATGCAACTTCGGAGGAAGTCGGGAACTCATCTGAAGTTCCTCAATGATGTTGACAGTTAATCTCTTATCTAACGTCTCCTTGTTCTACAACGGATGGGGATACTTTCACTTAGTTGGTTCCCTGTTAACATTAAAAAAAACAAATACATTTCTTGTGCTTCTGCTTTGGACTGCAACCAACAGCTAAATGATTGTCATATAATTTCTATTTAATGATATTTATTCACAAAAGAGGAAGTTTTCACATGTAGGCAGGGAACTAAGGTGTTGCATGAGGTGTTTCGTAATCATTTCAGCACAGTGGTTTGGTCTTGCAGCCTCCTGAGTCTCTGTGTGCATAGGTGTTTCTTAATACATTTTATAAAGCCTAGACATTTCCAGTGACAGTCCAGAACCACATCCACGTTGCATTATATTTTTTTTCCCTGAGAAAACATTTCCTGTAGTGTTTTCGCACAGTCGGAGTACTGTTACAGTGCCATGAGTGGCGGCTACAGATATTGTGGAAATCTGTAAGCTTGCTGTGCTGTTCACCTCTAACACGTCTGAGGTAACAATTCAACCAAACAACACAGGCTAAAGGCATTATTACCTGTTGCTTGACACCAGTAGTGTCAAGTAATGATTACACAGAAATAGATACTATTCAACCTGCTGACAGTCTCTATGGTGACTTTACATTCTTGGCCTGCGACCGCTCGAAACTACAACAACCGACTCGCTGTGAAAAATGCAGTTGAACTTTCAGAACTCTAAATCCTCGACTGTGAGACCGCTGTTTTTAAGAGAGGACGGAAATAAATTCCCGTCATGTCTGACTGTTCTGTTTAGCAGGAGATATACAGCTGCTTTATTGGTGGCTATGAACATGCATGTTCTAAAAAACAGTGGACATCAGAAACTGAAACTGTTTATTGTCAAGTAGGTTTGCACATACAAGGAATTTCTATGGAAAATTTAAAAAAAAAATGCTATCAAATGCTGTCAAATTCATTTTTAATTTATTGTGCATTTTGTCTATTTTTTTATATTATATTTATAATATTTATATTAATATTTCATTTTTTAAATATCAAGGTTATCGTCAATACCGGTACAGTATATCTCAACACCCCTGAAATATATGGTGGTTTTTGCTGTATATAGCTACCTGGAAAATATATATTATAATATAATTTTATGTCACTTGAAATTTCAAAACAATGATGGAAAGTGACCCAAAATGTGGGAAAATGATGCTGTGGGAAAATTATTAAAACCTGAGCTCAAACCTCTCAATGACTGGTGTGCACAAAACATACGTTAGCAGCCAGGCAGCGGGCATAAACATGTAATTACTGAAGATACCCAAAAGAGCAATTATACAGGGACAGGAACACAACCTTACCAAGGCTGTTTTGGTTCAAGAATCAATAATTAAAAGTGACAGTAAATAAATGGGATTGCAAAACCAGCTATCTGAGAATAAAAAAGAACCACCTGTTGACAGAGATTTACTAATAATTTACCAACACTGGCGCCTGCTTTGCTCCTGCCCACAATGAATGCCCAATCCCAGGAGCTGTTGATTTATCAACCCTGTCTGTATGAACATAACAGTGGGTGATATAATATCCAAACATCAATATTGTCTCCGTTTAAAGAGTTGTGTGCTTTTCTGTTAAGTAAAGGCAAATCAAACCTTTTCACTAAATAATTTACCAGAGTTGGCTTCAGTAACAACGGGCCGAGGGTTTCCAAACCTTGCACGTTAAGCTTAGATTGTATAATAATGCATTGTGTGGATATTAGAAAAACGAGCCAAACTGGTCCCAGACATCTTAACTGGAATCTTAACGTCTGACTTAGTCAGCACACTGATGACCAAACTAAATAGACCTGCACTCACTTTCCTTTCCTTTCCTAGAGCTGATATTTTCACAGCTGCAGCATGAAGAAAACTATTATGTGGACCGTAGAGCGAGGTCTGAAAAGTGAACAGTCCTCGGCACGCTGGTGTCATGTTTGTTCTCATTTCAAGGTGAGCTGCAGATGGAAGTCGCCGATTTGTCTGTGACACGCTGGTGGAGGGGTGGGGGGGTCATTCAAGGTAATCCTTGACTGAGATGAATCCTATAGGCTTCTTTCCAAACTAAAATACTGGTATGGTTATAATATTTATATAGGAACTACAAGAGTTAGTCAATGCAACATGAACTTTAAATGTGTCATTATTTTTAGTTTTTGATTCAAGTCAAGTCAAGTCAAATTTATTTCTATAGCACATTTGAAACAACATGAGCTGACCAAAGTGCTTTACAGACATACAGGCAGAATAAAAATAGGTCAACAGAGCAGACAACAAAATCTCACACATCCACAGACAGAGACCAAGTTAAAATCCATGAGTAAAAGACTGTTATAATGAGCATTATAAAAGGCCAATTAGTCATCACAATTCAAGTACATTCAAAAGCCAAAGAAAAGAAGTGGGTCTTAAGCTGTGCTTTGAAAGACTCTGTAGAGGGAGCAGATCTGATGTGGAGAGGCAGTTTTCACTCAATTTATGTCTCATGGTATGGCTATAATATCATATAGACCTTATAGACTATTATTCCTATGGGCACATTTAAAGGTGCTATTGATAACATTGATAAAATTCAGGAGTGCGCGAGTGATTGACAACTGCTCAGAGACGGCAGACTCCAGCTCGGCTCTGATTGGTTGTTTTCCTCCGGTCTGTGAAGATGCTGTCAGGAGCACGAGAGGACACAGACGCACATGATTTTTTTTCAGATTACCTGTCTCATGCACTACTGTCAGGATATAGTGACCGTTTTATAAAATAACTTTTTTAATCATATTTGCTCCATTTCTACCGACTGCTTCTTTAATAAATGCGCTGCATTCTAATGAAAAATAAACTCCAGTGTTTTGATGAAAAAGAAGATTGTTTTAGTATGTTTGGAGGTTTTGTTATACAAAACATGCTTGATTTGACTCTGACTTGCTTGTCACTTGGTGGTTTTATCTGCATAATCCCAGTTTCATAATTGCATTTCACTGTAATATATACAGATGTTTATAAGCAATGGTGATATGTGATATTAACCGCGGATGCCGATTGACAAATTATAAAATCTGTATAAATGATAATTGGATGTAATGACAATAAATACAATGAAAACGGTGTGCGGTCATAATTGCAGACAAAATGTCTTTTCTATGTTGCCTCATAATGTTGTCTGTGTGCAACAAACAAATGTCAGCAGGATGTTATGTTGTGAGGTCTGGTTTGGGGTTCCTGTCAAGCTATTGTTGTATTGCACATGATTTTTTTCAGATTACCTGTCTCATGCACTACTGTCAGGATTTAGTGACCGTTTTATAAAAATAACTTTTTTTTAATCACATTTGCTCCAATTCTACCCACTGCTGCTTTAAGTAAATTCATCAAATAAAGTGGAGTCCAAAGTGCATTTTGTTCCCCTAAGAAATATAGTTGTGTAGTAGCACAAAATGAATAAACAAGTACCTCACAATTGAAAGTTAGTACTTGAAAGAAAATGTAAATGGGTACTTCCCCCCCCCACTGACAGTGACCTTATTTCAACTTCATGGTTGAAATAAGGTCAGAGCATTAGGCTATAAAGTTTTAAAGTCATCTGTTTTAATATATAACTACCTTACAACAACTTAAATTAGTATAAATATATGTGGTAACTAGTAAGAAAAAAGATTCCCCCCCTCTTATGCATATATATAAACCAAAACTGACAGTGTCAAAAAGCACATGGAGGAAGCACCCTCCTACTCTACCAACAGGGCAATGAGGACAGACAAGATCTCGCGATAGTTTATGATTCATTTTCAAAATTGAAAGTAAGTACTTGAAAGACAATGTAAACGGGTACTTCACCCCCACTGACAGTGACCTTATTTCAACTTCATGGTTGAAATAAGGTCAGAGCAGTAGGCTATAAAGTTTTAAAGTTATCTGTTCGAATATACAGTATAATTACATCACAACAACTTACTTATTCACTAAAATTAGTATAAATATATGTGGTAAACTGGAAAGAAAAAGATTGCCCCCTCTTATGCATATATGATATACTTCCCTCCTATCTGTGCACTCTCATATCGCGCAACACTGGCAGCTATAGCCTACGCTCGTCTGACCTGTACTTATTATCTGTACCTAAGGTCCGCACAGAACTAGGTAAGATGGCCTTTAGCTATTCCGCTCCCTTTTCCTGGAATACACTGCAAGCTAAATTGAAACTGTACTGTTTTTTGTATGTATTTCATTGTTTTTATTGAATTGTTTGGTTAGGTTTTTCTGCACATTTTGTGTACTTTTTGTTGTTGTTTAACTTTTGTTGTATTTTTAAAATTATGTTAGCTTAGATCTTTCTTCCTTTTTTGTTATAGTTTTTTTCTCCTGGGGTTGGGGGGAGGTCCTTTGTATAAGCCTGTGGCTTTTTGACCTCTCCTGACACATTTCTTGTTTTGTTTTTTCATTGACTGGATTTTGTGAAGTTTTATATATGTGCAAATAAATAAATAATAATAATAATAAAAAAATCTGATTACTTTTGATGAATTTTAAACATTAATGAAAGACCTAGAAGTAGAGTCAATCAGGAGCTGTCTGTGTTTCTGAATATTTTCACTTTAACATTGGCTTCAAACACTTGATTTGAATGTGTTTTGCATGATATTATGCTATGTATTTATTTTGTATTTGTTTTATGTTGTGGCATCTGAAACTTTAATGTATGTTTAAATGCCAGGTCTCTCTTGCAAAAGAGATTCTTAATCTCAATGAGTACTATCTGGTTAAATAAAGGTTAAATACAAAAATATATATATATATATAAACCAAAACTGACAGTGTCAAAAAAGCACATGGAGGAAGCACCTTCCACCTCCACCAACAAGGCAAAGAGGACATACAAGATCTCGCGATAGTTTATGATTCATTTGGCGCGAGAACAAGCCAAACCCGGACGTGACGTTATTAGCTACGCCTCTGCTCAGTAGTAAGCGCTGGTCCAATCCGATAGATATAACTGGAAGCAGCATGGTCAAGGGCACCCGGCTGAAAGAGTGCAGATAGCAGCAAGGAAGCAGCAAGGAGGAGAGCAACCTCGTGTCTAAAGGGCTGTCACAGAAGAACAGTCGGTTTGAGTCGTGTTGAAGAGAAGAAGGTGAGAGTTTTAATCCATCATGAACAAGCTAACAAGCTAGATAAAAGAGTTCAAACTGAAAGCTTATTGTACTGAAATGTAAAGCTATAATACTCTCACTGCGGAAGGAAGGAAGGATGTACACCTTCTTTTACCTTTTAGAGAGTGTGTTAAACAAAAGTCTAATATACTGTACTCCTTTTTAAGTAACTCTAAGTCATGTTACAGTTATGAATGAAATGCTAACGTGTCTGAACAAAGCGTGTAACGTCACAGCAGCAGCAGCAACTGTCACTGGTTTCAAGACATGTCTGCTCTCATTATTACTGTAGATATGAATCTCTATTGGTTGTCACGTTGCCAGTTCAACCAGGGCGCCATAATGAGGGTGGCTGGTAGTCACGTTCATCTTGTATTGAGCTTATCTGTGCTGCTGGTGTTAAATACAGCTATAGCTTCCTTGAATGACCCTTCCTGCTGAGGGGTAACAGTGTCAGTAGGTAGACATTACACTGTCCCTGTTTGCTGACCTTGACAGGGGCAGCAATAGGCTTTCTGCAGAGATAAGCTTATCTTTACTATCCATAACTGTATAACCTCCAGTCTAGACTGTGTATTTAATAATAATAATAATAATACAAACAGATTGTGCATATTTAGGTGAAGCTAATAAGTCGATTTTGAGATGCCTTTCAAGATTCAAGATTCAAGAGTTTTATTTGCCATTTGCACCTATATAAAGTACATTGGAATTGTGAGCAGTTTACACCGAGTCAGCTTTAAGAAAAGAAAAAAAAGTAGAAAAGGCACAAGGTAATTACAGTACAAAATAAGTAGCACATTCAACTCAACACAATAAATAAATAAATTATTAAAATATAAAACGCCCTCAGTGTAGTCAATAAATAAACTAAACTACCCTCTGCATAGGAACGATACCCCCAGAATACAAATATACAGTATATATATATATGCTCCATGACCATGTTAAAAGAACTTGTAACTCTCATAAAAAATATAATAAATAAAATAAAATAAATAAAAATAAAATAAATAATTATAATATATTTCAGACAATTACAATTACACAGTGGAAGGCAGCATATTGCACAGCATTACAGTCCATTCAGTCATTCACATTTGTCAGAGACCTTATGTTACCATATGGTAGGAATTGGAGCTATATTTGGTTATGGATGAGTTGTCCCTAAGGTGGTATTAGTCATCATGAGTGAAACATGCAACACCAAGTAGCAGCAGGTGAACTTGACAACTGAAAAGACTGAAAAGAGCAATTAAGTATTGCCTCATTTCATTAAAGGTCACATACACAGTTAAAACAGGTGTAACTTGTTTATATTTGTATAGCAGTGTTAAGAAGAGACATGCTTGTATTTGTAGTAGTATTTTTATTGCCTGAGAAAAAGTTAAATAATTTGTACAATTACACTCCAACATTTGCTTTCAAGACGCACACATTTGCATGGCATGATAGTGTTGTTTTCTCTTTCAAGGTAACATAAAATGGTCCAAGAAGGAATGCACAAGTTTATGATTTGATACCACAGGAGATCCTTTCTTAACTAGGTGTTACACAATTGTGCTCTTCTTTGTGTAGGAAAGGCATTGGTTTCCCCTTCGTTTTTAATTCATTTCCTGCCTCTAGTTTTGATTAGCATCTGCCACTAGGGCTTCGTGTGTCTGACGATACGTATCACGATGCAGGGTTTACGATTTAATATATTGCGATACTGTAAGTAAGGGGATATATTGTGATTTAAAAAAAAAAAAAATTTAAATCAAATTTTAGGAAAACTGTCATAGTATAAAGAACACACCAGCATATGCATACAATCTGAGTAAAACAATTTTTTAATGCAATCAGAACAATGTGATCTGCATTTGCATTTATCACAGACCCTGTAAAATCCGACATTGTAGCACTACTCTGAGAGGGCACATTCACTGAGAGGACACAGCTCTTTGCAAATGAAATAAAGTATTGATTGAATTAATCTTTGCATGTTAACTATTAATTAAATATCAATAGTGTTTTTGAGAATCGATCACAAAGTATCACAAAACATAATATCCCAATATTAGATTTTTTTCCAATATTTTCTTACATTCCTATCTGCCACAAGGGTTTAGTATGTACCTGATAGACTGGCATACACTGTAGTGCCACCTGGTGGGACCCCGGTGTATATAGGAAGGACTCACTATTGTGAAAATGCCCACCAGAACCTGCATTATAGTTTAAAACAAACTGCTTAAAGCTGACAATAGCTCAGTGTCTCCTCTGCATAGAATACAACTGCATCCTATGTTGCTGCTCCAGTCTATAATTCAGAATGTGCTGCTGTTTTATAAATACTTGTGCATTGCTAATACATGGGATTTGCCTGCCTCACTGCTCTACTTCTGGCTCATTTTCCCATGAGCAACTCTGAGCTTTTCCTCCAGTGTGACTCTCACATGATGTGCCACAGCACAATGACTCCTACGCACCCCTGACCCCGCTCCCCTTCTCCTCTCCCGCTGCCCCCTATCGCCGTTCTCTTTTTCTCACCATTTCTTTTTGTCTCCCACACCTCACTCTTTCCTCCCTCGACAATGTTTCCTACCTCGACAATGTTTCCTACTCTGTGCATTGATCCTTTTGTTCACTCTGCAAAAGTTGGGTGGAAACGGTTATGTTGCAAGACGCCTACAGGATTAGACCAATTTGTGAAGTTTTTGCCACCACCAAGGAGCTTTTTTTTTTTTTAAATGAATGTTCATGATTACTGGGGATTTTTTAATCAGAGAGAAACATTTGACATTGAATTCCTTAATAAAGGGAATTAATCAAGTTTGAAAATATCTTATGCTGGTTTCTATACTTGCTTGTGTTGAGCTGTATAATTGAGCTGTATAATTATCAGCTTGTGTTTTCTACAAAGTAAACAGGCTAATTGGTTATAAGATGGACTTGATGTGATAGCATAAGTTCAGTAATCAAAGCTTGGCCTGTCAGCTGTTATATTTCCTATGCTGAAAATCATTAATGGGTACACTCACTGTATGATAATGATTTTATATGATCCAAGTTATTTTCATATAACTTAATCTCGTCTAGTGGGTGTTCATAAAAAACTTAGATTTAAAACAGTGCTATTTCCTTGTGCTTTGTGCGTGTTTCCAGTTAAGATTCAACCACTAGTCAGACAGGGTTGTTTCTTAATTGTATGGTATTTGAGGCTCCAGGAACGTCTCGAAGCTCTTACTGTAACCGGAAGAACACGATGTGGCTCTTCCTGGAAGGATGGAGTGATGTATTTCGATCACAAGTACGTGTGATAAAATCACTTCATGCTGTTTAATGAGATGCAATAACAGATTGTTCTTGCATGAGTTGGAAGTGTTACCACAATGATAAATTAGTCATCAGTTTGTCTTTAGCGACAACAACTGACACTTAAACTCAAAGAAGGTGTATTAAGAGCCTGACCATTTGCTAATGGCAAAGCCCTTCAGACAAATAGGTCTTTACCACCATAATGATAGTTATTATGTTATCTGTTATGGTTACACTCACTAGTTATAATCATGCAATGTAGTTAAGGTATAATTTAAGTTGTTGTTTACGTGTAGTGGTCATTGGTAAATGATGTCAGCATTATAAAATAACTGCATTTGAATTGTCCTAACAGTGGGATTGCATGCTTATTTGATAAAGTTAATTTAGTGAAGTGTGATTGACTCAGTTATTGTATGAAGGGCGTATTCACCTCCGACTTCTTACAGCATGGCCCCCACTCAACGACCCTCTGAACTGAGTTCACAATAGTTCTGTTGTAATATTAGAACAAGAGTCTTCTTGCCACAGCGTCTATAACCTATTTATGAAGCAATGGTTGCATTTTTTTATAAGGGATTTGTTCAGTTACTAAGAGCACTATGAGGAAGCTACTTTTGCGACATGTTTGACCCAGGAAACCAGAAAGAAATTCACCTTTCAAACACAGACTGTGATGTTGAATCTGTCTGCAGGGCTATGCTGTCCTTGAAGTTGAACATAATATCAGAGTTCAACTTTCTTACATGTTTTTTTGCAATATTTTTTTTCCATTCTGTCTGCATTATTTTAAAGGGAAAGTCTTGATAACAGGTGAGAATGGCAGGCTGTTCCACAACTTTTCTAAGTGCTCAGTGTGCAGAGGAAATCCAATATCGTCTCTTGTTAAAGTTTAGCGAGGGCCGTGCTGTCCTTCCCTCATTTAGCATGACCGTCTAACAGGTTATGCCTGCAAGTGG
>CAKALU010068662.1:0-110384 GCA_916700995.1 Hozukius guyotensis
CCCCGCCCTAAAGCATCCCCTGCTTTATGGTCTATTTGACTCTAAATGGGACCATAATTTACTAAATGAACATCATGCTGTATTGAAGAAGACTTGAAACTAGCGATTGAGACCATAAACTCATGTTTACAATGTTTACTGAGGTAATAAATCAAGTGAGAAGTAGGGTCATTTTCTCATAGACTTCTATACAATCAGACTTCTTTTTGCAACCAGAGGAGTCGCCCCCTGCTGGCTGTTAGAAATAATGCAAGTTTAACGCACTCCAGCATTGGCTTCACTTCTCAGACCCGGAGGTGGCCCACTGAAAAAAGTGCACAAATGTATTCAAACACCAAGCAAGTTTTTTTATAGACACCTGGAAGAAAGAGAGAAGGTCTTCACACATATCTACATATTGTTTGTATTTGTACCTGAAAATAGTTGTGGCAGTTCTCCAGGTGTGAGCAGAGGGCGGGCAGCAGCTGGACGCAGTAGGAAGCAAAATCCTTGGAGCTCCTCTGTTGTAGATGGGAGAAGCCCACGCTCTTATCGGTCTTTGCCTGCACATGAACATATGGCATTAAGTTTCATCTCATATAAGCCTGCATATTACGGTTCTATAAAGTTGTAAAACTAAATATCATTGGCACTCAAAGCTTCTTGACTGAGGACAGTCTCAGAAACTTTCTTCAGGCCTTCATTTTATTTGCCTGCATCACAGAAAAATCTAAGAAAACAATAATGAATATTGCAAAGTGTTGTTCCCCCAGACATTGTCAAACATGTCAAAGACCTGCACATTCTCAGATTTCAAGAGCTTTCATAACATAGCATGCGTTCATTTTTTCCTGTACCTTGAAGAAAGGGGGTCTCTTGGCAGGGGCAGCTGTGAGACTGAACTCAAGTTTGCGAAGCATATCCTCCAGCAGGAACACCAGCTCAGCGGGACCCAGCAGGACCTCCTCTCGCACCTCAGAATATCAGAGGAGATGTATAACAAAATCCTGTGTTTTGATGCATGTGGTGCAAACATTTTCATTTGTTTACATTGATTTCATTACAATCCAATTGAATCTCCATGCTTCCAAAAATAATCTCAGTGTCAGAGGACGGTTGGGTATAAATGTTACCAAGTCTGGATATAAGCAACCGTACCCTGACTAACCCTTTGAAAGCCATGATATTTTGAAATCAGTCAAAAAGAAATGTAAAGAAACATATGAAAGGCCTGCTCTCTTTTAAAAGAAAACAAAATGTCTTGTTCCTTTTCTTACCTTGGTGTGAAGCTCAGAGTCGAGCAGTGAGCGGGACAACAAGCCACACTGCAGCACACTGAGCACCTCCATGTCCAGCTCCCTGAAAAACGGTCTGTAGGACACCAGACTGACACCTTGTCGGATCTCCTTTTCTTTCTCCTTCTCTTTCTCTGGTTGCTCCTTTAGCACAAGGACAATCACCTGTTTAGCTTGGTTACATTAAAAAAAAAAGAGATTAATAAGAGGTCAAGGTTTACCTGCTGAGTTTTGTCTGCTTCAGTCGTCTCCTCAAGCTGAGAGCTGCTCTCGGAGGACTTCTTACCCGGGGCCTTCCTCTTCTTTCCTGTGCCATCTAAATAACATAATGTGAGTTAGACAATTATGTAAGTATTTATTCCCTCAATCAGAGTATTTGGTTTCATTAACGTGGAGTTGGGCACGCTTACCTTTCTTTGCCTTAATCACAGGAGCGGCAGAACTAAGTGTAACCCCGTCTGTGCTTTCTCCGTCAAAGTTGGCAACAGGTGGAACATAACCAGGTGTCCCTGAAACACACATTCAAGAATAAGTACATTATTTCAAACTCTTTAGTGGAATTGACACCACATGTCATACTGGCTGGATTTTGAGATGCTCAGTATTAATGACAGTCTTGAGACCGGTCTCGAGACCACTTTTTGAAGGTCTCGTCTCAGAATTGACCACATTCTTACTCGGTCTTGTCTCGGTCTCAGACAAAGAGGACTCATTGCATTGTGCATTGTCTGATTTATTCATCATTACTGTGATTGCTCATAGAAAACAAAGGAAAATTCCCATGCATAAAATTCACCTCTGCAAGGCCTTTTAATTATTTTATCAAGACATTTCTCATGATACACTTATACATACACCAGAGGTGTGGACTAGAGTCACATGACTTGGACTCACAAATTTGATGACTTTAGATTCGACTTGACAAAATCAAAAAAGACTTCCAACTCGACTTGGACTTTAGCACCGGTGACTCATGACTTCACTCGGACTTGAGGCTTTTGACTTGAAAATACTTGATACTTTCCCCAAAGCCCAAAGATTAAAAAGTATGTTATTTAAAAAGTGTGTGCACAAAGAATCAACTGCCCAGTACCGGAGGTAACTCTGACAGCGTCGGAGATGTTGAGTTTATATACTTTTTGAAAGATCCTTTATTGATTTGTTTGGGAAGAGGATTTAGTCGTGGGGAAATACGTGAACTGAACTGAACAAACTGAATTTCTATCTTTTCTTGTTGATTGCTGAATCCCTGATAAGGGATGTTTTTTTGTTGAACTCTGGACTCTTTATTTTTGGTGAATATTATTGAGACTTGCATTTGATTATCTTACACTTAATTCCCAGATCCACTTTGCTTGAACCAAACCGACAGCATCCAATCAAGTTGCAGGAGAAAACCATGAAGAACTAACTTTACATTACTGAGCGCCAGTTACTTGTTGTTAAAATGACATTACATTTGGTTAAAAGCACATTATGACTTGTTTAGGAATCAAAACTCTTGACTTGACTCAGGACTTAAGTGCAAAGATTTGAGACTTACTTGTGACTTGCCAATTGACCAATGACTTGGTTCCACCTCTGACATACACACATATACAGTATACTGTATATAGCAATAACAGAGGAGAATAAAGAGGAATCTTCATTTGTCTTCTGTGGATGTTTTTTATGGGAATGTAGATCTTTCAGATCAATTTGAGGAGTGCCTCTGATTTGCATGTTCCACATTTTATCATAAGTGTATCATGCAGTGTGTGACTTGCACTGGTCTGGTCTTGGTCATGACTTGGTCTCAGTTTAGGTGGTCTTGACTACAACACTGATTGATGGATCAAAAACTCACCTGCCAAAGCCCTCTCCAACAGCGTCTGAAGGTAGGTTATGTTCTGCAGACGGCTCATCACTTTCATCTTCAAATCAGTTTCTCTTTGTCCACAGAATGCATTTATGATCTTTATCACAAAACAGGGGTACGACACGCCTTTAGTCACATATCTCCTACTTTTAAGAAAAGTAGCTGTACAATTCAATCACATGCAGTTACCTCTCTGAACCAGTTGATGGTGTGAAACAGCAAGGTACAGAGGAACTCCCTTTCAGCTTTTGACAGGCTCTCCATTTTCTCTACTACATCCATGTCTGTTAGGATCACAGGGCAGCCTGCGTCGCAGCAAATGTAAACACACACGGACACAAATTATTTTACAGCCATAGAAATGGGAACAAACTGGTTTCCAGGAGAAATGTGCAACTTCCGCTTCCTCACCCAACATGGCCCCGATGTCCGCCAGGTCTCCCTGGTTCTGTTTCTCCTCACAGAGTCTCAGGAGGCGAAACAATGGAGACAAACAGAGAGGAGACACTCGCCTGTCCCCACAAAACACAGAAAGAAACACATCCAACATCTCGTTGATTATATACATGTTTCTAAGATATTGCAAAATAAACTGAAATTTTAAATCCGACGCTGCTGCAAGTGAAATACTGTACGTCACTGCCTAAATACTTTGGTTAGAGGTGGTGGGAGTGGGGTGACTGACTTGTGTGCCTTCTTGGTTTGACTCTGCTGCTCTCCTTTGTTCTGGACGTCTTTGGCCAGCAGAGAAAGCAGGTTGACGGCGATGCTTTGCTGACTGTCCTCCTCATCCAGGTTGTACATCACACAGGGGGTTAAGGGAAAGGAACTGAGATACACAGGGAGGAGAGATTAATGACAAGTGGTTATATGAATAAATGTTTATTAAAGGGAATCATTTCTTATGCTGCCAGCTGTCCATCACTAACCCCGATATTTCTGGCCCGAGATCCACCACAAAGTCGTTCTGGAAGGTATCTAAGACATTCTTTCCGATCTTTTCCTGTTGGTAGGAGGATAATAACAGGACCAGAATGCTTAATCATGCCTTAGTCGAGTCTTACGTTGGATGCATGTCAAAACATTTTTATAAATGAAGAGATAAGAGGAGCTATTAAGATAGGAATTATGGTAAATGTTAGGTTGAGACCCACCTGCACCTGTGGGTCCAGGCTAGAGCTCAGGATCAGGTTGGCCAGCTCATCATAGTACAGAGCTGCAGCCTCAGGTGAGCTCTCACTGCTGGACTTCACCAGCTCCAACAGGGCACTCACCTGCAACAAGCGATACACACATATACATGAAGATATCCACAGAACCAGACACCTTCAGTTATAATCACTCTGTGCTCTGTTGGCAGGTGTAACAGGAATGGAGAGAATAATACTCTTCAACTAATAATAATGTGTGTTTTTATAGTTTGTAGCAGGAGAAGTTATTACCATTACAATGTTTTTGCTTCCACAGGGAGGTCACAGCACATGTTTAGTTATTAAAGAGCAAACCCGTAGCTGGTGTGTAGTGTCTACATTAAGACTCTGTACATGAGTCAGAATCTTGAATACAAGCCCACAACCACCAAATGAAGGGTTATTATTTCCTCTATATACTGCCCTGAGGTAGTGCTGCTGGCTCTAGTCAAACCCCCCCTCGGTAGCAAATGTAAATTATATAAAGGTTATTATCAAAATGATAAACAAATCCCAGTTGATAAAACACCACTGCTTGCTAAAATAAACAAAATGGCAAAATTACAAACACAAATGTGAACCAAAGTCATTTTATCAACTTATAAAACCAAATTAAATGCAAAATAAGAATTTAAGTCACAGGCTTTTGGATGTTTTCCTCAACACAAATTGGAAAAACTGAAGAGTATGTATTGTTTTATACGACCTACATTCATGAGATACTTCCTTATCCCCGATGAAACACTAAATCTAGAACTGAAGTACATAAAAAAAGTTTACTATTGTCTATATGTACCAGCAGTTATGGGTTGCAGCTATAACTCCTTATTAAACCCTAACTGTAAGCGAAAAGTAAAGTAGTCTGACTCACAGGATGTAGACTGTGCATACTAGTCTGCCATTGGCCGCCTATTTCAGATGGAAATCTCCTCCATTTCCGCTATGTATTTCGTAATGGCACTGTCGCTGCATCCTGGGCTTAGCAAAATAAGTAAGGAGATAGGTCTGGCTATGCGAGGCTACAAGTAAAGTGATATTGAAATGAAAATCAACGAAATAAAAAGCAAAAAAACTCAAAAACTGCAGTGACCTTGCAACATACACATTGTTCATTCTGATTGTTTTAATGCCTAGTATGTACCTGTCTGAGCGTCTCTGTGGGTAACGACCCATTCTGTGACTCCTTCACTTTAAGCCTGGGGAAGGGGGGGGGGCAGCAGAAAGCGTGATCAAGAGAAAGCGACAGAATGAACAAGGAGATACTGCTTGTGCTTGCAAGTAACACCCCTTTACCTGGAGGCCCCCATGCTGCCTACAATCATGACAGCACCAATGATGCCAATACGCTTGTACTTGGGCACGGTGCTGGAGAGCTGTTTGCGGATCACTATGTGCATGTCATCCTGAGGAGAGAAACAGAACGAGAGAGCTAGATCAGCGGGTGGGAGGATGAAAAGAAAAGGCAGAAGAAAGACTGAATTATCTTGTGAAAGTGCACCTGGATGTGAGCTCCCTGCTGCTGGTGCCCAAAGGCCAGTCTGCTCAGGAGGTGGAAGAGTCTGCGGATCTGCTGGGGTGTGAGGTTGTCCATGTAGTCCAAGATCCCCTGTGTCAAATATCATGCTCAGTTAAACTAAACCAAACACAATGATGCTAAACCTTTGTGAGACAAGCATCTACTGAACATCTATTGAGCTCAAATTTCATTTACACATTTTTAAGTGCGGTTTGGTTAGCAGCTACAATAGCAGATATGTGGATCACCTCCTTACCTTGACAAAAACAGCATACAGGGCCATTTCGGAGGGCTTTTCTGTAACGAGGCCACAGAGCAGCTCCAGAGCCATGTCCACCTCCCCACCCACACCGCTGCATACATGGGTCACTAAAGAGCCCACCACCTCCTACAAAACACAAGACAGGAGGGAATTAAAATGACTCGGCTGCAATAGACAAACATGATTATGCACATTTTAAAAAAAACAAATCCCAAACCCACCTGTTGGCAGTAAGAGTCAAAAGCAGTGAATGAGTGTCGGTACATGTGTCCACCAAAAGGCACCACACAGGGGTCAGGGGAGCGCAACAAACTCTGAGCCAAAGCCAGGATGGAGGGGAAATACCCTCGCATGACCTATAGTATCGTCATCAATAAATACAACATGTTATTCAAATAATATTAATGAATAAAAATGAAATTCACCGTGCTGCTGTCTTTATATTTAGGCTTCTATGTCCGCAGACTGACCCACCTGAGCATAGTCTCTGAAGGTCCTCTGGAGCAGAGCCTCCTGGATCAGTCCAGTCCTCACTTTCACCTTCAGCACCTTCTCCGCCCCGCGCCGGCTCTGGTTGGCGTTGGTGGAGTGGAGGATGAACAGCACCAGCAGATCTATTACCTGACATGGCAGAGCACATTTGAAGGGAGAGACACACAGATTCAGATCCCAACAAACACATAAATGTGACAAATAAAAATAAGGTTTCTACATGTCCTTGATCTCAAAATGTCTTTTGTGTCCAAAGTTTGTGACTGGCTTTGAAGGTGTAAGTTAGTGTATAGTATAGAGCTGCAAAGATTATTCGATTATTTGTCAACTATTAAATTAATCGCCAACTAGTTTGATAATTTAAAAAAACAAAACATTTTTTTAACAAAATCTGTTTGAGTAATTTTTTTTGAAAAAAAGTCTAAATTCTCTGATCCCAGCTTCTTCAATGTGAATATTTTCTGGTTTCTTTACTCCTCTATGACAGTAAACTGAATATCTTTGAGCTGTGGACAAAACAAGACAGTTGAGGACGTCGTCTTGGGCTTTGGGAAACACTGATCGACATTTTTCACCATTTTCTGACTTGTTATAGACCAAACAATTAATCAATTAATCAAGAAAATAATCAGCAGATTAATCAACAATGAAAATAATCGTTAGTTGCAAAACTGTTGTAAAAATTACAAATTCCTTTTCTTTTTTTACAACTTTTCTTTATTTTATAGAATGGGATCTAAGCCCTCTACATCTACACTAACCAATTAACTAGGGCACACCCTGAACTGAGGAGATGACACTCACCTTATGGTCCTCCTCTTCATCCACAGACTCTATTGCCTAATGAAAAATAACACAATAAAAGTTCAGGAAGCAACACTGAATTTGAGAAGACTGTTCAAAAGCATCAGCATTTATTAATCAATTAAATCAAGGGGGCTTAAATAGTGATTCATTTCCCACCTTGAGCCAAGCCTCAGATATCATTTTCTGGAATCGCACTGCTGACTTGATGCCGTCCAATGTCAACGCAACGCTGTCCTGGCTGCTGCCAGCTGCTGGTGTGGAAGCCGACCTGCTCCAAAGCCAGATTTATTAGGATTACAATTATATCAAGAACCTACTGGCCTACTTCAGAATAGGTTCCTGACTAAATGTATTGATGTTGTGAGTGAATTAACATCTGTGTTTGTTTGTCTTACGCTGCTGATCCTTTGCTCTTCATGCGGCTCTGAGAGGCCTGCAGCACAGGAGGGAGAACGCACTGCTCCAACTCCAGCTTTTTACGAAGATTACACACCACCTACGCGCAGGAAAAACACAAAATATACGTACTATAACAACCAGAGCATAACAACATTGTGTTTTTTTTAATGCAAAAAGCTGTGGACATGACTCTGAGCTCTGACCTCATAAGCATCAGAGGCTGAGACAGAGTGCAGGATGAACTTCACCACCACAGGAAGGTCCTCCAGTTGCACAGCAGCCAAAGTGGCCATAACGGCTCCACGGACCTGAGAGAGCAGACAGACAGACAGTAACAGGTAACAACACAGTGACAATCACTTGGCCTTTAATAATTCACCAAATATAAGTGTGTGTACTACCTCAGTAAGTAATGAGGAGCTGAGGTTCAGACTAGAGAGGGCATCCAGGATGGGGACAGTCAACTGAGTGTTCTCCTGGAGTAAAGAGCTGCAGAGAACAGGGATGAAAGTAGTACATAAAATAAGCAACTCAACCACACATACAGCACAAGAACCACAGATCTCTAGTAGATATTCACGGTACATACTTGAGCTCCCTGGCTATATCATTGTGCTGGGAGTCTTCCAGTATCTCTGGCAGACTGGTGATGATGTCACGCTGGACCTCCACTGGTGCTACTGACACCAGCTCCATGAGCTTCGCCGCCAACTCCTGCAAATAACAGGGCAGAAATAAACACATGACCATCGAGAAATTAGCGATGACTGACATGAAGGAAAAATACATGATTACAGGTCTAATGGAAAAGTCCAGCAAAAATAAAAACATGTTTAATAACTTAATTGTCTGTGACTACTGTACATGCAACCTATCATCACCAGAAATGACTACCTTGCTGTCCACAACTCGGTCCAGCCATTTAAGCTGGTTAATAATAGTGTGAGGAATACTGAGTCCACCATCTCCAGCACTGTGAGGGACAGAAAAAAAGTTGACATTTAGAAAAATAAGACAACAGCAACAAGTGTGTAAAATGCTGTAAAGTGAACTCCTATGAAATACCGACCCATCAAGCATAAATTCAGGGAGTTTCTCAAGCAAGGTGTTAATGATGGAGGTCTGCGTGAAAAAGAAAAGTAGATTTGTGGAAGACATGTACATGTCTCACAGCAGAAAGAAGACATTTGGAATTTCTTTTTTTGTGTGTGACATCCTCTGTGAAAGGGTGATGCAGTCGTCTCTATGCAGAAAATCTGACCTGCAGCATCTCAATCCCCAACAGCATGCGAAGAAGACTCTCCTGGAACGAGCTGACACAACTGCAACACAGAAGAAAACATGTCAGTATGTCACACCATGCAGTCAGACCCCTAACATACAGTAAGCTTGGTCTAGGTCGTAGCTGTGCCCTTTATAAGTTAAAGTTGAAGTAGCCTCTATTAGCATTGAGTGTTTTTATAACAGTCACCTGGAGTCTCCATCAGACAATCTTGGGACACATGGAAGAAGGCAGTTCCTAAACCGCTCAGCGTCCTCAATATGAGACTCCAATCCAGTGGTGAATTCCTGTACAATCTGAGCAAAGACATCTCAGTGAAATATAACAGTCTCATGCTAAATGCCTTGACTTTGTATAGGGATGGCATATATATGTACTTACCCCAGGATACCTGGGACTCTTCTGTAGTTGTTTCTGTATCCTTTTTTGGAAAACTACTTGGTCGACAGCTACAGGGGGGAAAAGATAAAGATCAGAAAAGTCACAAGTGGAAAAACTGATTTAATTTAGTGTCCTGTTATGTTTTATAAACTTGGATTGAGTGTATTTACCAATCTCATTGGACGTGCCACCTTGTTTCAAGGTGACACCTGCCTCTCGAAGAAAGACGCCAAATACACTTTCATTTGTCTCCTCTGGAGCAGACTCCTTTGGTTGGCGACCAGTGTTGCGACTCTTCTTTGCCTCTATAAAGAGAAGAAAAATAAACCTTTAATAAAACAGTTTCCAGCAGAGTCAGAAACCTCTGGGCTCCCCAAATAGACAATGTTTTAGATAGGTGCCGTTTAATGAGGGGAACAGGACATGGTGTGTTATGTATTTAGGAAAAAAAATGCATTATTTTTAGACTTAGAAAAAGGCACTACTTTTTGTTAACTGATACAATGGTCAGTACATCTCATTAACAGGTGAAGTAGTATGTCAGCGGAGTGATACCTGTATGACTGTATGACTGGTGTGTTGGTGTAATCATGTCAGTGTGATGTCAAATAAAAATACAACCTGACCTGAGGTACGTTTAATGAAAAGGTGAAACACTGGCTGAAACTAAACCAAACCTGTGATCACCTGTGATTATTGATTGGGAACATACAGTACATATGTAAATTGATTGTAATGTACGATGTTGTATTATGTGATTTTATGTATGATGTGCTATTCTGTATTTTTGTTTTAATTTATTTTCTTTTTCTTAAAAGCCTAACCAGGGACAAGGTCTGCAAATTAGCTATGGCTAGAAGTCCTATATACCTTGCATTTTTAATTGCACTTTAATTAAGTGTAACAATGCCTACATGTATTGTCCCTGTCAAATAAACTAATAAATAAAATAAATAAATAAAACATGCAGTGTGGTCCTGTCAGATTATGTCATACTCCTGTATTACTTTCCACTAAAATGTAAATAATGTTAAATCTGTGAATCTGTATATGTTAGCTGTCAATCTGGGGAACTCCAATAGGAAACTCTATAACGTTACTGACTGATAATAATAATAGTTGTGATTTAACTGCTGTGATGTTTCGTTACATAAAACTTACTAGTAGTAGTTGTAGTTGCTCCCTCTCCTTTATCCACAGAGGAGCGTCTCTTTTTACGCATCATCTGATGAGATATAAAGGACAAGCTAACATCAACAGTAGCAAACAAGATAACAGTATATATATATATTTTTTTTTTATTATTTTTATTTCAAAATGACAGTATACATAGTAACAGCAAAAAACATTAAAAACATTTACATACAAAAGAAGCATAGCGAAAACATAAACAAAGAGCTGTGACAAACATAAAAGGACAACAGAAATGAATCAAAACCAACATAAAATAAAGAAAACACAAAAAAACACACAATAAAAAAATAAAAAAATAAAATAATAAAAAAAGCGAGAGTATGACAATAATTTCACTTAAAAACATTAAAGATATTGCATACATTCATTGTTTTCATTGGGGTTTTTTTGTGAGGCAGAAATTGTTGACAGATATAGATCCATTTCTTTCATAAATACAAAGAAATTAGTAATTTTACACTTGTGAATGTGGAACTTCACGAGAATTAAAATTAAATTAATAAGAAAAAATGCATTAATGTCTTTGTCACTGTTATCATAGCAGCCAAATATAATATTTCTATAGTACAGTGCAAAATCTGAGAAAATGTTAACAAGTATAAAATTATTGACATCTTTCCACAATTCACATGTAAATTTACAGGACCAGAATAAATGAGAGCAAGTTTCAGGATGTGATTCGCAGAAGGAACAATTTACATCTATATGTCACTCTTTAACTTTTGTAAGAAATGTTTCACTGGATAGAATCTGTGGATCAACTTCACTGGAGACCTCTGACGTTACAGCAGACTGCTCTACTGTGGCTAAAGTATCAGCTAGCTAGTCCAGTAATTCAATAACTATAACACAAATATGTCATACTTGCAGTATGTGATGTCATATCGAGGTTATGTTAAATGATAAAAGTGAGACATACGTTTAGTAGAACACTCAGACGAAGATATTACGACCTCAGACACAGAAGTTACAAAACAAACCTCCGCGCCAATGTGCTGAGCGCGTCACCAGCCACAGTTAGGGATCATCGTCGTGGTGTTGAGGTATCAGAGGATGACAGCTATCATTAAATGCCCTCCCCTGAGAATAATAAAATAAAGCAACTATACAATATATATATATATCTCCTTTATAAGTTAGTCTGTTGACTGAAATATCTGTTGGTGCTATTAAAACGGTGCTATCCGTCGTTCAACACTACAACTATAACAACATGTTTTACACGGTCCCTAACTTTTCTAGCATTGGAGCGCTTGTTTATACAAACAACTTGTCCCGTTGTTGGGCGGGGTTAGAACTGGTGAATTGTTTACTCACGATGACATTTTCCGGGATACGTGGTGGATGGAAACATTCACACCCTCAAGAGAAGATGTACCTGCGCAACTACATCAGAGAGTGTGTTTTATATTGAGAGTATTCACTGCTACCTGCCTCCTTCTTCACCTCACTTGCTTTACTAATAACATTTAGCCCAGTAACATCATGATTTAGGAGGCGTTTTGTTTACAAAAGAGAGCAGGATGCTCTTTTTAAGTTAAAGTGCCGCAGCATTTAATTGATGAATAACTATTTGTACAATAAAAATAGCCATTAATAAATTTGTTTACAAATTGATTCATTAATCTATGAATAAATTGACTAAATTACAAAGTAATTAATTATTTGACATTATAATGGGCAATAAAAAGAAAAATTATAAAAAAGAATTTACAAATGAAATATTAATAAATAGTTCAAATTAAAAACGGATTTACAAAAACACTTAGATGCTTTATTGCTTATTATTTATCTACCTTTTTGCATTGCATTGAACAGTGTTAGATTATGTTAAAATATGTGAACACATTAGTTTAGCAGCATTAAAAATAAATATGATTTTATAGTTTTCACACAATTTATGATTTTATAAATTGTTTTGGAAAAAAAATAGTTCTTCAGTTGAAAACTTAAACGCATGCTGTCCAACAAAGTGGACATCTGAAAAACTCCTTGAAAAATGTGTGTTTAAAAAAAATTAAAGTCAATATTTTTTTTTCGTTCCTAAATATGAACAAAAACATTTAGTAAAAAAATCCTGACTGAGGTTATCATAATTCATGCATGAAAGGGTTAATGTGATACATACATTGGAACATTCAAAGCGGCCGTCCCACAAGGCTGCAGGGAGTGAACTATCTTGAGCGTTAAATACAAGATCTCTGACCGTGTATGAAGGTTGAGCTCAAGACACCAGAGAGAGCAGAGTGTGACTGTCACTAAAGGGAGCAGCCAGGTAGCAAGAATGGCTTCCAAATTTTACGACCTGTCGGCCAACCTATTAACAGGAGAAGCGTTTAGTTTCTCCTCTCTGAAGGGCAAAGTCGTCCTCATTGAGAATGTGGCGTCTCTCTGAGGTACGACCACCAGGGATTACACCCAGATGAACGAGCTCCACCTGCAGCACGCCGGCAAGGGGCTCGTGATCCTGGGAGTGCCCTGCAACCAGTTCGGCCATCAGGTGAGAAACCTTACACCTTATACCTTATACCCTCCAGCAGGTCTGATCTCTGCATGCACTCTGGGGTGATTTATATTTTTTTATGTTTTGTGTTTTGCTTTGCCTCTAATATATTATAATAACAATAATAATAATATATAATAATAATATACTCTAATATACTATACTAATATACTTTGCTTTTAGATATAACATCATACAACTCTCTTCATGCACTCTGGACTTATTTCTATTTTTTTATGTTTTGTTTTTATTTCTTTTACTTTGCCTCTAATATACTAGTATATATAATAATAATAATAATAATATACTATACTAATATACTTTGCTTTTAGATATAACATCACACAACTATTGTAAGTTATATTCAATTTGTACTTCAAGTCAAATCGAAAGAGTTTTGTTCCTGTTTTAGACTTCCTTTAAATATCCAAGTTCACTGGCTTGTTAGTCTTATATTTAATAGCTGCTACAGTCACAATAATCCAGGTAAATGATTAGTGAAAAGTCCAAAAAGTAAACATAAAATGCAAGGATACCTTTTTTTCTTCTTCTGGTGAGTAATTTAGTTACTGTGAGCAGCAGTTTCAGCATATTTAGGAAAGAGGAAATAGTGGTAGTGTCAGTGGATTACCTAACACCTAACAATAGGCCTTCTAGTTTTTAAGTTGTTACTGTCTTAATGCATGCAGTTTGTTCTGCTTCATCATTATAATAACCACAATAAGCAGCAATGTGTGTCATTTATTAACTCAGTGTTTATGGCAACAATAATAGTAACACATTAATAGATGGTTACATAAACAATCAGCAGGAAGTGAAACAAACTGGTGGAGCGGGGAGGGGTTCCTTCTGTTTAACAGATAAACTAGATAAAAAGATAAAGAAAAGTCTGTTGAGAGATGATTCATACTATCAATGTGATCCTTGAGTTAAACTGTGGGCTACTTAGTTGTGCGTTAGAATAGTTTATGGATCAGATTACTGATCTGTAAAGCATCAAATGATTTATTAGCCATTAGTTAAATTGTTCTCAACAATTTAAAACATTAAGTGGCGAACAGACAATCAAATTTTCCATCCCACTTGTTTTAACTTCAAACCTTTATTGTTCGATGACAGTATCTGCAGATTACTTCCCTCATAAAACATCATTATAATTATGTAATAAATAAATGTCTATGGGACACAATGCCAGGGCTGGAATGATACGCTTATCTACCGATTCAATACTATCACGATACTTGGGTGCCGATTCAGTATGTATTGCGATATTTTTAAGTATTGCGATTCAATATTACGATTTATTGCAATTTTTTAAAACTTTTTTTAACACTAGATCAAGTTGAATCATTCACTTCTAGGGACGTTTACTTTGGGAGTTCTTTAAATTGATGAAGTAAAAATGTTTAACTGTCAGAATGTATGTAGTCAGAGATGTCCTGAAGTCAAATATAAACGTCATTGTAAAGAATTATGGAGCAATCAGATTTTATAGCACCACAAGCATACCGAAATGTAGCTATTTCAAGCTACAAATATGGGACTTTTATTTGAGAGTATCTCTAATTTGATACAGTAAAATGTATGTAATGTCAAATATATCAGTCATCATCAGGAAGCATTTATTTAATATTTTCCAGCAACCCAAAAATCAAAGAATAAAGACATTTCTCTCACAAATTAGTGGTATTTTATTTTTTATTTATTTATAAGGGACATGTAACATGTTTTAATGCCATTTAAACTTTATCATAGTGACCTGAACCTGTCTGCTTTCTAAAATGTCATATAATCACACATAATCTTCTGATCAACCCGTGCAGGAGAACTGCAAGAATGAGGAAATCTTCATTTCCCTGAAGTACATCCGTCCTGGAAACGGCTTTGAGCCAAAGTTTCAGCTGCTGCAGAAAGTGGAGGTGAACGGGAAGGATGCCCATCCCCTGTTTGTGTTCCTGAGGGAGAAGCTCCCGTTCCCCAGCGACGACCCATCCGCCCTCATGGCTGACCCCAAGTTAATCACCTGGAGCCCGGTCTGCAGGAACGACGTGTCCTGGAACTTCGAGAAGTTCCTCATCGGGTCGGATGGAGTGCCGTTCAAGCGCTACAGCAGGAGGTTCCTCACCAGCGACATCGAGGGCGACATCAAGAAGCTCCTCAGCCAGGCAAAATAAAGAACCCGTCCTCCCAACATGTTGTCCACCCATCCCACTGACACCAGCTTCTCAGCATCTCTGGGCTCGTTGTTTTCCCCTCCATAGCTTCTGTGGATGGTGTAAAGGACACACTTCTCCAGACCAGCTGTGCTCTCTTGTATACGATGACTGTGTTCAGCTCTTTTTACTGTATGAAGGCATCCTCTGAAACCAAGCTAGTTGTGAGGAGGGTATCTGATGAAACGTAAAAAGGCTCAATGTTTTCAGCTGCATCGTGTGCACGTAACGCACAGCTGTGTTTTCATGTATTAAGGGGACCAATAAATGTATTTTTTCAAACATTTCCTGACTGCATCTCAGTGAAATTATTTTAACAAGATTTTAGATTTAACAGCAAGAGGGTCGCAGGTTCGAATCTGGCTTGGGGCCCTTCTGTGTGCAGTTTGCTTGTTCTCCCCGTGTGAGCGTGGGTTTTCTCCGGGTTCTCAGGTTTCCTCCCACAGTCCAAAGACATGCAGGTTAGGTTCATTGTTGCTTGTAGGTGTGAGTGTGAGTGTGGATGGTTGTCTGTCTCTATGTGTCAGTCCTGTGATAGTCTGGCGACCTGTCCAGGGTGTACCGCCTTCACCCAATGTCAGCTGGGATCAGCTCCAAAATATATTTTGAATTCAAACTCCATGGTAAAGGACAAATATAGTTTAGTATTGTAAAAACTTAAGGTCGCATATGAAAATTGGATTTCTTACGTGTAACCTTCAAATGCAAAAGCAAAAAGCAAATCCTACGCAGTATGGAAAAGTATGGAATTTGATTTTAGTAATTTCCAGGTCTGGATAAGTATGGAAATAAAGAAGAATATGGAAAACTTTGTGTTTCCAGACTATTTCCCCTGTTTTCTAAAATATAAAATTGAGAATTTCAAAAAAATAAATCTATCATGCAAGCAGCAGCTTTTTTATGTATAAAAACCTAAAGAATATGGAGGGAACAATAATATAATATGATTTATTCAATATTTTAAGGGAAAACAGTATGAGTCTAGGCAGCACCGGTTAGTTTACTTCCTCTTTGGGCAGCGATGTTTGACAATGGATCGTCTTCCAACTTTCTGCGTAGGAGTGTGGACTGAACGGCCATCATGGGTCAAAGCAAGTTTTCCAAGGGCTGGCTTGACAATCCCAAATATAAAGCCTGGTTGGCTAAATATTCCACATGGGAAAAGTCAGCTAGATGCAAACTTTTTATAAAATCAATCGACATCTTGAATGGCAATTGTAAGTAATATGCAAGTGTAAAAGCCCTGTTGTCTCGTCACAGCAGATGTCAAATATGGTCTGAAAAACAATCTACAGAGAATTCTGGAAAAGGATGGAATTTTGAAATGGACCTAACCGAATCTACCTGTGCTGCCCTACAGCAGAGTACAGATCATAGTTCATTTTGCAACCAGTCAGGCATGAATAGCATGTTAAGCTGCATCTCCTGCCAATAAAGATCATATCGCAATACAGTTTATAGTTATTTCACAACTACCACTGGCATTAGGCCACCTTTGTTAGAGTGACAGCTTCGGTATAGGCTTATTGGAGTACATATTTTTTTTTTGTGTGTGTAATTACTCCAAACAAACCACCTTGTTGAGGCTTCCAGTCTTTATTGTACTTTGAATTCAAATATTTCTCAGTTAAAAACAAATACTGTAGATATCATCAATAAGATAAATATGAGGACAAGAATTTATACACCTATTTTCAATAGTGTGATTATTTACATGTCTTCGGTTATTTTTTTGAGTTTTAATTACTGTCGTGATTTAGGGGTAAAACAAGATTCGCTGCTGCATTTGGCAGCTGGATTTTTTTTTCCAACTAAGTATCTAGGATTACAAATATGATGTAAAGCTTTTCTAGGCACAGGCTTGAATGATTTTTATTTAGGTAGTCATCTCTGAACGACATAATGGGCAGGACCAACCGGCGAAAAAGGGCACTTGGAGGCCCTTCATATCAACATGCTGTAATGCAACAAAGTGCAGAATTAATGCCACAGAACGAGACTTATGGGAATTAATAACAAACTGCCATCTGGTTTCACTCAAAGACCCTTGAGACTGAGTATAAGGAAATGTATGTTATACTCACACGTGATACCTGTTATAACTGTGCTTCCTGGGATAATTGTGTCTGTAAAGACCCCATTAAGATGAAACAGGGATTCTTCTCTTATGCTACCAACAGAGACAACTTTGCCTTATTTTACTTCACAGCCGAGTGGTGTATTCTGATCACTGGAAGGAAAACAAATGGCTGCACTCAGTGGGAACGCTGTTAGCTGTCCTGACCCCCGTCTGCTGACACGTGTAGATTGTTCTTAATGTCAAGGAGCAAGTTCAAGTTTCATGAATAAAAGCACCACTTTTATACTAGTTTATTTTTGCTTCACTCAAGTGTGCTTTGAAGATATCAAATAACATAGCCATTTCAATACACAGCTGCATTTATGTACAAGACTAATAAGGACAAGCCATTTGCAGGTGAGCTAGGGGTCCGATCAGGCAGCAATCAAAATATGCTTATAAGACACATTAAATGATCTGGAAGTGTATGACAGACCGTAGCCCTTAACGCTAAGGCCAAATCATACAATCCTGTCATGTCTAGAATGCACCAGAAGCAGGTAGATAATGAACTCATGGAGAATTCAAAGTGCCCCCCTTTTTTAGTCAGGATGCAGGAATCAAAAGGCCGCTTTTGCATTGTGATTACAAAAAAAAAAAGGGAAAATAAAAATGGTTAGCAGGGTAAGACTCCTCTCATATAGGGTCCGAGAGACAGCAGAGCCCGTTCTGTGCATCAAAGAGCAATAAAATGATGGCAATGAAGAGCAAGGCCGAAAAACTGCTTCTGCCACAACTCACGTCAAGACGCAGATCTTTAAAAGCTTGAAACAAGACGTCCCCCTCTGTGGTTTAGATTGTAACACAGATCCGGCAGGCCGGTAGCAAAACCGCCACAACTAGTCTGCAGCAGCAACATCCCCCATCAGTGATCCACTCTAACACAGGTGGAATAAGGTCACGTGATTCTTTCATCAAGCATGGCATGTATTGTTCTGTGTGCACGTCACACTGTTAAAGTTTGCATTTACCTTCAGCACAGCAAGATTATCAGAGATAAATCTAGGCACGATGCCAGTATCCTGCTAATGTCTTAACAGTTGGTACATTTCATCATAAAAACCTCGGAACGCTTTGGTTGAAAAAACATGTGCATTTGGCTTTTTTTTTCTTTATATATTTCTGACTGTCATTGTGGGCAACAGAAACATTTTGTTTATCTTCTAACATTCTGTTCATCCAGTGAGAGGATCTATATCTCCTCTTTTAGTTCCAGACTAGTAAACTAGGATCAGAAATCAGTAGGCCGTCCGCTGCGGTGGGAGGAAGTCTCTCGGGTCACTCTTCTGACAAGGCCGTTGGCTCTGGTTGACAACATACGAGACAGAAATCAAATAAAAATGCGGGGAGGGTAGGGTTAATAATGTTAAGTCTGTGGAGTCCTCTGTCACTAAAGTAGCGTTGTGTGTGCGTCCGAGTGTCTCTATTTGCCGTTGTGTGTTTCAGTGCGTGTCCCTTGGTTGTCAGGGCTCCTCAGTTTGTGTCCATGTGGTCCTCGGCTGCTTCTGGGGCTCCTCCCAGTGAGGCCGAAGGCTGAGGTTTGGAGGGGGCTTCCTCGTCCCTGCGCTGATAGAACAGCACATAGGCTGCTTTAGTCTGCAAGGGGGCGACAAGGATAGGATTACACTACGAAAACAGGGACACTACAAACAGGGACACTCGACACCGAGGACAGTAAGCCAAGAAGGCCGAGGGCTTATCTTCATCAAACATCAGTCAATGATAAGGAAACACAAGGTTCAACAAATACTGTATCTCTGGAGGTATTCAAGTTAAGGGTGGGGGAAAAGAAATCAATATATATTTGCTTCATTTGAGTCTATGCGGAGATAGAAGGAAGTTACTGCTTTTATAATTTTTTTTTATTATACCGGTTTTCAAAATAAGGTTTTAACAAAGGGGACTATATATACAAAATACATAAATGGAAATAAGATTGATTGGATTATGTTCACCAGAAGTATAAAAAATTACATGTCCCTCATAAATTAAAAAGAAAATACCACTAATTTGTGAGGGAAATGTCGTTATTCTTTGATTTTTGAGTTGCTGGAAAAAAATGTAATAAATAATGCCTGACAATGACTGATATATTTGACTTCAGGACATCTCTGACTACATACATGTTTAAAATCAAACATTCTTACTGCATTAATTCTATTTTTTAATTATTATTTGTATTTTTCCCAAGGTCTAACTGTTAGAAAAGTTATCAAAAATCGCAATAAATCATAATATCGAATCGCAATACTTAAAAATCGCAATACGTATCGAATCAGCACCCAAGTATCGTGATAGTATCGAATAGGGAGATAATGTGTATCGTCCCAGCACTAATTCAAGTACAGTCAGAAAATCAAGATCTATGAACATTAAAGAGTTTAAACTCACCACAATCTGGTCCTCTGAGGCAGAGGAGACGCTGCTGTCATCAAAGTAATACCACTTTCCATCTACTTTATTCTTGCCATAAGCTGTGTCTGTTGGAGGAAAAAGAAGTGTTAAATAAACAGCTTTTTCTCTTCATTCATTTATCCAGGAAGAGATACAAATCTCACTCACACCAGTT
This sequence comes from Hozukius guyotensis, assembly GCA_916700995.1. Lineage (NCBI taxonomy): Eukaryota > Metazoa > Chordata > Actinopteri > Perciformes > Sebastidae > Hozukius > Hozukius guyotensis. Next base: position 20,060 of record CAKALU010068662.1, read on the forward strand.
CACTATGAATGAACAAAGCAAATACACATAAAAAGACTTGACAGCAGGCCATCTGTTGACACATATTGTGTGCATGGCTGAAGACTAACAAACAAACTGCATTGGCACAAGAACTACAGAGTGGATTTACAACCAGCTGAAAATAAAAGAGTTTAATGTGTAAAATAAGCAAACAGCTCTTTATGGTATGTTGATGTGGAGTGATGTTGGATTGTGATTTCCACTCCAGAAGTGTTATTCAAGACATTAAAATGACAGAGAAAAGAAGAAAACATGAACTGTGACTTACAGTGACCCCCTCCCATTCCTCCATAGTGGTTTGACACAGCTACGAGGTCATAAACGTAGGGGCCGGCCTTGGGGTCGCACACAAACTCGGACATGTTCAGATCCCTGATAAAGAAAATATCATGAGTCGCAGGAAAATAAAATGGCATTGCCACCACACTGAAACTCAATTATTACTCTTAACATCCAAGAAATACAAAGTAGATTCTCTTAAAGTCATATTTAATGTAAAAAAAAAAAAAACAGCATGCAGGCCTTCTGTATGTTTAAGCCAACATTAGTGAGCATGAGTCAGCATTTCTTTAAGCTGGATTTCAGTAGACTTTGCCTCCTCCTGGTTTCTAGTGAATCTAGTTCCTCAACAGAGGTCAATATGTGCTGCACACACACAGTGCCAAGAGTGAGACAGGTAGTGCGACATAACTTCTCTATTCTAAAAACGCCCAGGAAAATGTGTACCATGCCAACTGAAAAGAAGTTAATGACTCATGCAGAGCTGAAAAGCCTGTTTTCAGAGCTGAAAAGCCTGTTTTGAAAGCTGTGTTAGTTACACAACTAAAATAGATAAGCATAGCAAGGACACACAGGTGTAATTGTTCTGTGGAGTTATGATGCCAGTTCCCTGAGACAAGAGTCCATTTCTTGAAAGTACAATAAATGCCGTATTTCCTCATTCACTTTGTTCTGTGAGTTTCAGACTACAGCTCCCCCTGGTGTAGAAGTGCCACTGATACGGCACTTTCTCAGTTCCTTTGGAACAATCTTCAAATGACAAACACTAATCAAATCAAACAAAATCTATAACACTGCTTTTCTAAAGAATTACATAGCTAATGTTAGATGTGAATCAATCTAATCATTTAAAGACCCTACACACTTAAAGGTGACCTCTTCTCGGGACATCTGGAACAACTAAAGAGACACAACAGTACCTTTTCTCATCATTAGACTATTGCTTTGTTCTTAAGGCCTTTACACACCGGGGGCATGACGAATAAACAGCAGGAAAATGCAAAATGCACCCATGCAAATATTTTGCATCAAAACTTTTCATACCAGCAGCGATGCGAATTTGCAACAACACTTTTTCAATAAAAGCTTTGAATAGATTTGCGCAGGCAGAGGCCAAAATCGTGTTCCTATTGACCAAGAGCAGCATCTGGCAGTCTGTTTGAGGTAAACTGTTGTGCAGCCTAAACTACTGTAAGCTATTTTAGTTTCTTTTTAGCTAAATGCTCTGAGTGAATTTGTCTCTGGTAAACAGTTACGCAGTGTATATGTCTAGGGGGCTTTTATTGTGAAAGGTAAGAACAGAAGGAGTGGATCTGGTCTGCGCTGCCTTTGCCAAGGTTGAAAGCAGTAATAAAGTTTGCCATCTTGGTTCGGACTACGGAGCCTCTTTGTTGTTGTAAGCTATAGTGTACGTATTGAACATGTGTGTTCCGCACAACCTGATTGGTTGATGCCTTTATTCGCAGTGCTAAAGCTCAGAAAAATCGCCCTTGTTCCGGAAAAAAAAATTGCGTAGTTTTGCCGCATGATATTAACGTTCTATGTGAAAGTTGTTGTTGTTTGCCTTAGGGCTGCTCCCGTTAGGGGTCACCACAGCGGATCATTGATTTGGCATAGGTTTTACACCAGATGCCCTTCCTGGCGCAACCCCCCTGGCGGAGGATACATGTTTACAGTGGGAGGAAAACTGGAGAACCCGGTGGAAACCCATGCGAACACGGAGAGAACATGCAAATTCCACACAGAAAGTGAAAGTACTCATGACAAGCTCGTAAAAAAAATATATATTGACGTTCGAAAATAAATCACGCAAAAAAACACTCCCAATGTATAAAGGCATTTAAACATATTCACTATAATGTTAATGAGCAATACTGGCTCCATACCTGATGGGAAAGTCCACCACTGTGTCCAGCTTGTCCCTCCAACACCGGTTGTAGGAGAACCGCTTTAGATGAACTACCAGATCGCGAGGCAGCGACCACAAGTCAAACTTTTTTGTGGCCTGTTGGTGCTTCTTACACGTTGGACAATACCTGCATAAAACAGATTGTATTTATATGACAAAGATAGAGGCAAAGGTGGTGATTTGACACTGAACTCAGCTGTTGCTGTGAACCCTTACCATGGATCGTGTTCTCCGAGAGTCTCCATGGTTGTGAAGAGCTCGATGCATTCTCTCAGAGCCACCGTGGCTTTCTTCTTCTGGGCCTGAAGCATGCTCTCGTGCTTCTCATAAGCCTACACACAGTATTCACATAAATATTAATAGTCTGTTTGTGTATCTCGTCGCAGAATTTTTATGATGAATATTAACCTACTGACCTCTGCTTCCTGTTCATCGTAACACAGTTTCTTTGACTCAGTGTCCCAGTCGATCGCCACCGTGGAATGTGCTGCAGAGAAGAGGAGGTGGAAGAGGCTGTGTCAACACAAAGACGCTTTGAAAACCAAAACTAACAATGCAAATGTTGGTTTGAAACATGAGCACTTACGATTAAGTTTGAGGACATTTCCATCGCAGGGCAGCGGGCTGATGTTAGCTGTTCCGTAAGAGTTGACTATGCTGAAAGTGAAGAGCTTGGCTGGCAAAGAGCGCTTGTTGGCTGCGTCTCCTTTAGGCCCATTCTCCAAGTCGGAGGTCTCGTCTTCCTCCTCTTCGGACTGGCCGTTCTCTGGCTCTGGACTCACCTGGTGGTCCATGGCCTCCTCCTCACCTGAACAGACAACAATGAAATCACATCACTTTGCAGTTTTTTGCGTGTCTGATGAATGCTTTCTTTAACCTCTTCCACTCCTTGAGGGCGCCTGTGCCTTCTGCCAACTTTTACTGTCTTTAAGTGGCTATAGCAGGCTCAAATTAGACGACCTAATGAATCCATTGGTACCAATGATGTCATTCTAGCGAGGCTAAATAACGCTCCAAAGTTAGGCAAAATTTTGGTGAGGGAAAACTGTCATGGCCATGTTAAAAGGGGTCCCTTGAACCTCTGACCTCAAGATATGTGAATGAAAATGGGTTCTATGGGTACCCACGAGTCTCCCCTTTACAGACATGCCCACTTTATGATAATCATATGCCATTTGGGGCAAAAACCATGCTGTTTTTAATGCAGTATAAATGTGTTATTTTCACCTATTCTAAAATGTTGAATTGGAATATTTCTGCATACTGGGGTCACTAAATAGTCTTGGAATTACATAAATTGGGTATGACTGGAAAGCTGAGACTCTTGTGAGTTCAATGAGCCCAATTGTATTCATGTGTGATTAGTCCCCATAGTAGCCATTTCATATAGTGAGACCGTTTTTTTAAATCTGACCTCACTGCATAAAATGACCTATGGTGACCTCTGGGATAATCACAGTCTCATGAAACTTTAGTTTCCAGAACAGAAGTGCTCGCCATTCAATCGCCAAACAGCTTGTCACACAGTGCTAAGCTGCATCTAAAATCAATGTTCAGGTTCCCAGCTTTCAGGTGATGTACACCACTTCTATGTGACATATACTGCTGACCTGCTATCTCCCCCTAAAGGACCCCTGTACCCAAAAATGGGTCTATGAAAAAAAGGGGTGGAGTGGAAAAGGTTAAATTAATATAAATTTGGTGACAGATATTAGCCGCTTACCATCATATAGCCCATTAGTTTCATTGCAGGTCCCTGAGTGGTTGCTGCCGTTGCTGCCGTTACTGGAGCTGGCACTGCACGAGGCCCCGTCTGACAGGGGGCTGCCACAGCCCCCCAGACTGGCGTTGAGACTAGACGATGTGGAACATTCAGGAGCCTGGCTGCAGCTGGCAAAGGTCGCCGAGGCTGAGGCCCTGCTTTCACCATTAGGGCTCTGGGATTGTTTTACGTAGCGCCTGCAACAGGAAACACAGGAGATTACTTAACCAGCTAATACACTCACAACTCATTTGTTTTTATAAGCAGTGACTGCACCGTCATGCAGTTTCCTTCCTTGCTATCCACACAGTGGGCCCTTACCCGATCCTCTCTAGGATCTTGTCATAAAGAACGTCTGCTATGAGGTTGTGTCTGGGCACGGTGATGAGTAAAGGCTGGCCAAACAGCATGGTGCTTGTGGAACTTCCGGCATGCTTGGAATGGCGCTCCCTGAAATATACAGGCAGGTTCATCCTCTCGCTGTCCTCTTCCTGTACCTCGTACCTGCAAAGAGCGACAACACAAACACACACCTAGTATTAAACAGCAACCACAGTGACTCACTTAAGACGTCTCATCTTCTAGTCAACAACAAGACTTACACAAAGATGTCATCTTTTTCCATGATTTGGTTGAGGCCGTCATCCCGTCTATAGATTTTATGGAACCTATGATTGTAAACGTCAGCCACCACCATCTAGACAGAGAAGTGAATTACAAAGTCAGCACATAGTATTTCCATTTCAACCCAAGACAAAGAAGATGTAAAAGCTGGAAATATAAAAAGGAAAAAGTTCTCACGTTTTCTGGAGGGAATCCACAGAGTTTGGACAAGGCGCTGCACAGGTCTGTCACTGCACCCAGTTTGGGGACCACCACTCGATACTGTCAGACAAAGAAAGAAAGACAGTCAGTAAGCTACTTAGTTAAATGATTTCAGAAACATCAACAGCAAGTACAAAGACAACTCGGTTTATAAAAACTGGAATGCTACTGTAAGTTAGTTGGTATTAATTAGCATTAGTTTATTTGTAGTTGTGCCGAGTCTAGAGCTGGAACCCTAGAGCCTCACCTGTGTGGGTCTCGACTGAGGGTCTGATCGCACCAGGAAAACCTCCATAGTGCGGTCCTTCTTCATGGGCAGAGGCAGAGTGAGGTAGCAGAATGGGTCAAAGGTCACAGACACCTTGGAGCACTCTGGGCACACCAAAGTTGATTTGAAGAGGCCGTGGAAAATATCAACTATAATAGAGTCATTGCGCAAGCGGTGGTTCGTCCAGGCTTCCTTTGCAACAATCTGTAATCCACAAGCAATAGAGAAAAAACTTCTATTAGATGACATTTTAAAACCTCAGATAGAACGAGTGCAACTTGATATTGTGAAGTAATTCATTGAAGTATTTTGCTCTTCTATTCTTATAAAACAGTGTAGATCAAAGCACACAATGTGCAGCTTCAAAACTAAAACCTATGGTATGTCTTGCAGCTCAGTCACTCTCTTTGAAATTTATTCATAAATGAAAACACAACAAAGCCTGGAGTGCTGCGAATATAAATATTTAAGCAGCATCATATTCCAGCATCAGACTTCAGAGTCTTTAAATGCAGTTTTTAGTTTCCCCTTTGAGAAATAAAATGCTCTTGAAAAATAAAATTCCCTCAGTTTTGAAAAGCAGTATCAGTGCATTTCTGTGTATGCACTATACCTCGTCTTGACGGCCCTCTGCATCCCTCAGGGCCAGATAAGGCTTCTTCTTGACGCGGTTCAGATCTTCGTGGAGCCCGTCGAGCAGGAAGGCCAAAAGCTCCTGCGAGTCCTGCTGCTGGTAGCCTGAAAACTGGGGGGCAAAACGTCCCACCTGGGTCTGGAAACAAAAATGTAGATTTGATAAATTTTTTGTGAATGGATAATTTTCAATGTGTACACATTCAGTTCAGATGAAGCTGTTTGACACAACTCACTTTGAAGGTACGTGGGGCCACATAGCTGCTGCGGCTCAGCCACATCTGTTTTACTAGATCTGCATAGGCCTCGGCAATCTCGCCCCTCATTCCCAGAGGATTCTCGCGATTAATCTCTGCCTCATACTGGTCATTGAGGAAGTACTCTGTGAGTGGAGATGCATTGCTCAGGCACTGGAAAAAAAGAGGAATTAAAAGTGGATTATGTGAACATAAAACCCAAAAATGTGGCAACTGACTTTTAGCATTATAGCTAGTTCACACTACATGACTTCAGCCCTGACATCTTCAGTAATATGTCAGCAATATATCATTTACAGTGTATTTCTCGCGCGTGTTTTTGTGGCAAAACGTAGTTTGCAGACCTCATCGGGGATTCCTCCCAGTGAAAGATCTTGTAGTGTGTGACCCCCTGTCGCCGGTTTGAAAACCACAACGACTTCAAGACTCCCGATTACAAGACAGCAAGTTGTGTAGTGTGAACAGTACAGAGAACTGACGACTTTGAAAGTCGTGTAGTGTGAACTAGGCCTTGGTTGTTTTTTTTACCTGGAGGGCAGAGTTCATGAAGCATGTGTTGCCCAAATTACTGAGACCACACAGGCCAGGCTGCGACTGGGACTCTCTGTAGTTGTAGGAGGAGCTGTATGAATTGTAGCCCCCCAATCTGTTGGAAGAGCAGACCCGTTACTGTGGCTATCCTAAAAGATACTGCTGTGCTGTGATGAAACCACACAGGTTTAAACATGACATTCAAATACGGTACGTGGATAAAATGTCAGATTGACAAAATACCACTTCAAGAGAACATTTTCACCACTTATCATGCGTACCTCTATGAATTGTCAACAAATGTAATATTGCTGAGGCTATCACCACCACAGTCATGCAAATCCTGAACAAATATATGCCCAAAAACGTATGATCACAGGAGCCCAAGGGCGTTCCCATAACATGTTAAATAACTGATTTGTCTGATGTCTAATTAAATGAGGTCTCTATGACATATGCAAATTCAGTCAAATTGTTCATCTTTTATTTTGCTTTTGATATAAAATTGTGTCTCTAGCGCGCCCCCACACACACACACACACACACACACACACACACACACACACATGTATTCAGCAGGAAACTAATTATGGTACTTTTCCACTTAGACAGCAGTTAAAACGGATTGTAAATATTACTGCTACTTTAAGTGTCAAACCGCGAAAGAACATGAAAGCCTTTTGAATAAAGTGCAGCCATTTCACCTAGTCAGCACTGAATGCAGATGTCATTACTGCAGTTCCATCTTATTTTTTCCCTTTTGAACTTAATGCCTGTCCCTGAATACACCGGTAGTGTGACAAACCGTACGCTGAGCTTAAATGTGAGCCCAAATCTTTCTCTTTCTCTGTATGCTGTATTCTTCGCATTAATTTGGGGATGATGTTTCTTTCTAGAGTGAGCTGTAGCAATATAATCTACACCGAGATGCCAGTTTCAAATACAGCAGCCCTGCAATAAATCCTACCTTTACGAACTACATTATATTGTGTTTTTGTTGACATAAATAGGGGTGGACAAAATATTATAAACGCGCCTTTAATGTAATGTAATCAGTCTACACTCTCCAAAATGGAGTGGAGTTGAATGAACTTTAAAAGGCATTGGATGCAGCTACATTTACCAAATAAACTGGTAACACTGTGTATCTCCTTATCTAATTAAACTGCATTTTTCCATGCAATTTCCCAAAACAGTTAATCAACTCTTCAGTAATCCTACTAAGCTCTAGGGTAGCAGTGAACTTCAGAAAGAGCAAATGCAAGCACCTTAAGGCCATAATGCTTTTTTTCCAGCAAGCAAAGAAAGCACTATAATGGACCCTTGCTGCCACATTACAGTTACAGTGCGCTCTTTCATTACATGTTCCTCACCATGCAATATGATTAAAACTATGCTGATACAGCACAGTAATGTATATATGTATTTGATACCAGCCCACTTTCAAATGGGTGTTGATGACATGCACTGCTTTTCTGGGTGACACACAGCAAACAAAACACCAGACCCGATACAAAACAAATTTACAACATTAAAACAATGACAAGCAGAAGTACTACAAGATACTGATATTATGGGCTCAGGAAATGCACACTTTTAATTCATCAGTATGTAGCAGAAAATTAATTATCTGTTCTTTCTTTTGTTCTTTCAACAAAAACCTCATGCTCTGATGAAGGTCTGTAGGGACTGAACCGTGAGACTGTACTGATTCAAAAAATGCAGGAGTAGTGTGCTAGAATCTCCTTTTAATCTCCTCTACAATACACCGGCATGTGAAATATTGGATGTGAAAGTTCCATCATAACATACAATTGAGTTTTTGGAGATGTAACAACTGAAAACCACAGTAGCTGAGGAAGTAACTTGTACACAAGTACATTAAGTTAGGCTAACTGCTGGTTGTTATGCGTTTGTTCCAAACCCATGTGATCATAACTGAGAAGTGCCACATAAAGCACACAGTAAATGCACAGGAGAGGTAACTCTCCTGAGACGGTACTCTGTGCACAGGGGGAAACAGTGAAGGGGGGATAAATGAGAAAAGAGCTCTTGCCTGTTGCCGGAGGAGGTGCTGTTGTTTAGTGTGTAGCCAGGGCTACAGCTGCTGTCTCCATTGGTTACTGTTGAGGAGATACTGGCGGTTGAGTTGGAGGAGAGTTTTGGGGAGGTAGTGAAATTCCTGGATGGGGTTGTACTAGATCTGGAGAACAAGAGCAAAACCATGTTTTAGAGGAGCACATTTGTAAAACAAATGACCGACCTACTTTCAATACTCTAAAACTCTATAGTAGGATACAATTTATCTCCTTTTAGGCTTTTACTGAATGACAAAAACAATATATTTGCTTACTTGGGATGGGAAGCTTGTCTGGGCCACGTGCCATCCTCATTCTTCCGCTCTATCACAAGCACCTGTGGGGAAAACCAGCTGAATGAGAGCCAGGCCGGCACAACTGACCTTCATGTAAGAGCTATCATGTCTCAGGCTCGAATTTAAATTTAAAACAGTTAAACGTGTGCCAAGTTCTGTCAGGCTTTAGCAGCTGTAGGTAGGTCTATCAACTGCACTTATTAGACTGTTTTTAACCTTTAGTTTACAGTTTTGGGACGATAGCTGCTGTGATAAATTGAAACTTTGTCTCAACTCTTGACTATAAAGTACATGAGTATAGGAGCAATAGCATGAACACCTGTGCAGTTTAATGTAATTCAATAAAATGGTATTGAATTGTAAAACTTCATTTTCAAAGATATTTTTTGAGGGGAAGGTCACAGAGGTATTAGCTCAACTCTACAGTGACATTTGAGGCCTTAGTTTGTGGTGTTGTTGAATTGGATTGTGTTATGTGGGGAGATGTCATTCTCTTTCCTCCACCCAGCCCAACCTCCATTTATGTAAAGGGAATACAAAATACTAGTAATACCTTACATTACCGTTCAACACCATCACAAACTTCAGCATCAAAAATTACCATTCAGCTGAGCCGTAATCTGACCTCTCTGACACAACAAGACTTACGCATTATTCCCTTAACAATATGACAATGTATTGTATTGCAATAGAGAGTTCCCGTTATTCTGTACAATGCCTGTAAATGAATTATGTATGCACAGTGAGTACCAGTGTGTTACTGGGCCGTGGTGTTCTTCAAAAGAAATGAGGAACAGAGTCTATCAGTGATCTGAAGGTTATTTGAATAACACAACTCTACGTTACCTGCCCCTGGAAGAGACCAGCATCCTGTACAGTGCTGTCTGGCTTGTTCAGCTGCTCGTAGGTGTTGCTCATGTATTTGTTCCAGAGCCGCGTCTCCTTCTCCGACGGGATATTGAACAGCGTCCTCATCTCCTTCTCTATAGTATCTGCAAAGAGGGGATTCGCAAGGCTTGCTTATTATCTTTCCTGCTTATTTATTTTACACAAAAAACATTTATTGACTGACAATGTATGATATTTCCGGTGTGTAGGCAGCAATCTAAGTCGAATCCATACAACACTCATGTAGACCCTCACCTATAGTATCAGCTTTACTGAAATGACGCGTGACAACATTGTCCATGTTGTCGTTCTCACACAAGTTCAGCTCCAGCAAATAGACCTCCACCTTACAGTGCTTGACAAACATGCCATGTTCAACAACCTGGAGAAGAAAAAAAGACATTTAGGAGCCCAATCCACAAGTGAATGGTAAAAAAAATAAATTCAGCAGCATTACCTTCCTGACGATGGGTCTCTGGCCCTCAAGGCAGCTGTACCAGCTGACAAGCTTATTCCATGCCTCAGTGGGTACAAGGACATAGTCCAGCTCATCTATAAGGTGCTCTTTCAGGGCCTGAGTCTCCTGGTCTTTAGGAGACAAAAACAAGATGTTGACTACAGGCTGAAAAACAGCTCTTTTAATCTCTACGTGAAATTTGTGCTGTTCTCCAGATTAAGCAAATCAAAGCCCAATAGACGCTTGTTTAAAGATGAAAGTTTTACCTGAGAACAGCCCGGAGTTATCAATTGGTCCTGGATAGAGGCTACGTTCTCCAACATTGTACATGTCCCAGCTGTCAAATCCGACATACTTCTTCCATTGTTTGAACCACCGGCTGTCTATTAGATACCTGAAACAAATGAGTTGGTGACAGTTAATGACAAACATATCACACTTTGAAAGACACTTGATTGTTTCTTCTGAACCTTTAAGACTTATACTTCATAAAGCATTTTTGGACACCTGATGTGTTTATGATATTGAGCAAGGACAGAAAAGAGTCAAGAGATGAAACAATACATGGGGTTTGGAGAGACATTGTATTTATGCCAACACGGAACATTATGTAACACCAAACTGCCTTGGCATTTGCAGATATAGTAACAGCAAGCTAGTTTGACTTAATCTCCTCCTAAGAGAATCTCCTTTAGTTAATAGGCTTGTTAGCAAGCATTCACATAGTAAGACGTTGGGGGTCATTGGACTCTTGTTTTGTTCGACCACGGTCAGAATTAATTCAGCAGCTTCAAATGGGAGGTGTCTCAGTCAAAGTAAGGATCTTTATGATCTTTAACCTTTAACCTGTGGTCAATGTCCCCAAACTATGCAACAGTATTAACGTCCTTTCTAGAAAATCATATCAGCTTGAATACCATGGGATAGTAGTTCATTTTTAATTACAGTATCATGAAACACTAACTGACTGATTTCAATAACTACATGAACATGATAGCTCAGTAGCTAGTAGCTGACAAGTCATAATAAATGTGACAAGTCCTTCTCTTAGTGCCCATTTCTGTAGAAGGCAATAGAAGAAATTCTTGCTTATCTGACATTTACCAGTTATAAAATTGAAATGCTGCAGTGAAGCCTCTTTAATATACACCTAGCTGCATTATGCCCAGGCCTTGATTGTTTTATATGATCTGAAACAATATTAGCTAACACAGGAAGCTGGCCACTTAAGAAACCTATGAGACAACTTCTGACTTCAGACAACTTTTTAATTACAGTATCATGAAACACTATTTAGGCAATAACTGACTGATCACCAACTACATGAACATGATAAGCTCAGTAGCTAGTAGCTGACAAGTCATAATAAATGTGACAAGTCCTTCCGTTAGTGCCCATTTCTGTAGAAGGCAATAGAAAATCCCTGCTTATCTGACATTTTACCAGTTATAAAATTGAATTGCTGCAGTGAAGCCTCTTTAAATACACCTAGCTGCATTATGCCCAGGCCTTGAAATAATGTTAGCTAAACACAGGAAGCTGGCCACTTAAGAGAAACCTATGAGACAACTTCCAACTGTGACATGTCACTACAAGAAGGTTAACAACATCATTGCACAATATCTTCCCTGTCAACAACAGGCCCATTTCCTGATCCTGATCACTACTTTAACTAAGGCAACGAGCCGGTCTGACTGGCAGGAGAAGAAACCCACCATCTGAATCCAGCAGGGCCTGTTCAATACCAGCCACCAACACCACTAACACCAACACCAGTCAGTTAACTTGTCACAAATGAGCCACTTAGCTTAGCTAGTTTGGTTGTTTACGTTACCAACGTTAATAGCTGTTACTACTTCAAGGCTACCACATACATTGTAAAAGTCGGGGCAGGCTAGCAGCTAACATGCTAACTTGTTATAGCACAGCAGCTTTCGATATCAGCCTCACAACCATTGAATGCCGTTAGCATGCTAGCTTTAGCATGCTAGCATTTCCTGTTTCTCAGTTAGCTACCGTTAGCTTAGCTTAGCTAGAAGCTAACTGAAATCACCCAGGCAACAACCCGTTCTTACCACTCGTCGCCCTTTCTCAGAGTTGTTTTTAAAAGTGACCCGATGGTCTGTTTCTGATTCTCGGTTGAAGGGGTTGGCATTTGTGCGGCTACCGGCTCCGAGTCGGAGTCTGCCGCCGCTGCCGCCGCCGCTCCGCCCGGCTCGGGTCCGCCTCCCTCGGCCATCATGCAGCGAGTGTGTGCCGGTATATCGGGAACGCGCAGGGTGATGGTGAAGAGAAGAGGCGCTCTACTTGGAGCGAGCTTCAGAGCTTCAGACTCAGAGCTGCTGCTGCTGCTCATGTACTGATACACTGCAGGAATTACAGTATCCAGAAGAATCAGCTTTTACAGTCACTAAGGAAGGCAAAACATCAGGACTTTTCATTGTCAGGTCTATTGGGGAATACAGCAGACAACATATATACTGTGAAATTATTCAGTTTTTAAGAGAAACTGATTAAGTTAACCTTCCTGTTGTCCTCGGGTCAAATTTGACCCATTTTCAAAATTCACTATATCATAATTTCTTTCATCTAATTGCCCCAAAAATAACATGGATGGATCCCTATATGGTCTTTGCAAAAACAATTAATGACTACTACTTTCATTGAATTATGGGTGTTTTATTCTAATTTATAGCATCTGTGTTCTTCTCGGGTCATTTTTTGAGGACCACAGGTGTCATTATGTGCTGCCATTAAAAAAAAAATTTAAATGGTTTCAAAACAATATTCTAACTAAACTTTTACATATACCCGTCTGTGATAATCCATCAACATTATGTTCCTCCGATAACTATAGTCAGAATAATTCAGAATTTCTGCTTTTTTTAAAATAAAAAAATTGGTAGAATTACACCGAAATGATCATTTCGGTGTAATAACCTCGAGGTTTATTAACCTTAAATCCCTCCCCCAAAAAAAGGAGAAAACTGTAAAACTTCTGGTAATGAGTTGCAATGAAGTTGGCCAAAAAGGTGTAACACAGAATTGGGTGATAATTTATCCTGTATGCTTTATAAACAGTCAAACCAGAGCTGGTCAAATTTGCATGGTCGATGGGAAGACAATAGGAGGGTTAAACGAACCTAGAGTTTTCATCATTATTATTATTATTATTATTATTATTTTTTTTTGTATTTTTTATATTTTTTGTATTTTTTTTTTTTTATTTTGTTTCTGCACAATCTCCTGTTCCACACTCCAGTCCAAATGGTGGCAGTAATGCACCTCTAAGATGGTTTGCCAACTGCCAATAAACACCAAAGAAGAAGAAGAAGAAGCTGCTGCTGCTGCTCAGTGCTCATGGGAAGGAAACGTTCTTCCTCTACGGTCAGTGCACAACCGAGGAGAGCTGCTGCAGCACTCCAGTAGTGTGACTGCTGCTCGGTCATCACCATCACCACCACCGGTCAGTCACCAGGATAGTCAAGATGGAAAAGTGTCCAGTAGTGTATCAAAAGGGCTACTTAAAGGTTCCATATTATAAAAAAATGTGATTTTCATGTTTTTTTTTTATTATAAAGCAGGCTTAAGTCCTATATAAATACTGTGAAAGTGTGATTCAGAGGGATTTCTCCATTTGCCATAAACTGATGCATGATCAACAGTCTTGTAAATGACGTCTTACAGTGTTGGAAGAAGTTGCCCTTTTACTAAGTTAAAATAGAAAAACTACAATGTAAAATACACTCTTGCATACAAAATGTTACTTAGGTAGAAGTACATTAGAGCTGGGCAATATATCGATGTTATATCGATATCGTGATATGAGACTACTAGATATCATCTCAGATTTCGGATATCGTAATATGGCAAAAGTAAGTGTTGTCTTTTCCTGGTTTTAAAGGTCCCATATTATATAAAAAGTGAGATTTTCACGTTTTTTTTTATTATTATAAAGCAGGCTTAAGTCCTATATAAATACTGTGAAAGTATCGAAACACTCAATCAACAGGGAAATACACACAGCCCGTATTCAGAAACTCTGCATTTGAAACAAGCTGTCAGGACTTCTGCCCATTTGTGATGTCACGAATATACAATATTTAGATCATTGAAACAATTTTAAACGTAAACTTTCTAAATGTGTCCCAGTTTATTCCTGGTTGCAGTGTATGTGAATGTCATCAGCTGACAGGAAGTACACATGGACCCAAGCTGTTGCCTAGCAACGCAATTCTGTTGCAATTCCGTCAAAATGATTTAAACGGAGCGTTTCAGACAGAGAGTAAATACAGGCATATTCAGGCTGACAGTATGAGGTAAATAAAGGTTTTTTTGAACATTACAGCATGTAAACACGTTCTAGTAGAAACACAAAATACAAGTATGAACCTGAAAATGAGAATAATATGGGACCTTTAACAAAGATATCCGTGTATTAGTATGACCTCAGAGCGCCTTCTGGGGGCATCAACAAACCTCAGCACTGACTTCACCGTTGAAAACTGAGCCTGATTTGCATGTTAATTGTATTTTTTTTAAATGTGTTCGGGTGCATTGCAACAATTTATATTTCTGTATGACAGATTAAAGGTAATAATTATAGTTAGAATAATTATAAATAACAATAATAATTATAGTTAGACAAATTTAGGAAAATGTAATTAGTGTATGTATGGTTCAATAAGGAAGCTGGTTAATAATTAATAATTGATTTATGGAGAAGGGGTGGGAGTAAATAAATTTATACTTCTTCTCACTCCTTTTCGAATATGTAAATCAAGGCATCATGTGTTGACAATTTATTTTTCTTACGCTTTTCATTGTATGTAAATACTACTTGTTTCTGACTGTCCACTTGTTGGTATGATCATTCTTTTTCTTTATTTGTTTTTTCGTATTATACATGTTCGAAATAAATTTTGAAATGAAATTAAATGAATGAATGAACAAAGAAAACTGGGTATTTTGTCAAAACAGGCTTTATGCTGTACAAAACACAGAGGAGTTACATTACAAAATAAACCATCTACAAAAACACAACATTTCAGTCACACAAACATTCTCTGCCAACAGATCATCAGTTCTGAGTCTAACTTTAGGCAGCTGACACAGAACAGCTGATCTATCTATGATCTAACAAAGGAGTCGTGTTAAGTATAATTAAATAAACATCATTCACACCTGTAAAATGGTATTGTGTCCTATTGTTTAAACATGATGATACATATGAAAACTGAGACAGCTATAGTCTAGCTGTGCATGACTTAAGAAAAAATAAGCACTAGGTAGTTCACATTCTATTACCTAATGGCATGATGGCATACAATTTACAAGCTAATAATAATAATAATAATAATGCATTCCGATAAGCAAGAAGCCACTTAATTTCTCCCAAACATCTCGAAAGAGATGAGACAGCAGCAGAACCAGTGTATTGTTAAGTCATTTCAGAATATTCTATAGACGGGAATGGAAAGGTAATAATACATGTGAAAAGACGAGGACCGCAAATAAGTGAATGTAAACTTTGCATAACATGAAGGGATTTGTCCCATCTCTGTGGCTTTCACCAAAAACAAATCCCTGCAATGATCAGAATTCAACTTGAAGGCTCCAATTAGAAGTGACCAGAACCGTCAGAAGATACCGCTTGGCAGCTCCTTGCTAAACAGGCCGTCAAAGTCCAGCTCTCTGCTCATCAGATCCTCCTCTACGCTCTCCAGCGCCCACGTATGATCCGTCAGTTCCAGTGCTTCCCACTCAGCCTGAAATCAAGGACAGACGTCACATGAACAACCGAGCAATGCCCAACCACATTCATTAATTATGCTGAAACTACAGTGTATGTTACCTTGAAAGCTTTGTTTGTATCTGCAGGCATGGCCATGGCAGCACCACTCATCTGCTCCTGCATGATCCTCGACTGATCTGCACCTGTGGGGATCACATTGCATAGCCAAAGCAATCATCATCTGGGAACAAAAAGTAATTATCTGAATGCAAATCTGTTTCAGCGTAGGTAGGGCGTTACAGAATAAATAGGCTTTACTCATAAGGTTGAATTGATTTGTATATATCACTGGCCAGGATGCATCTGTAGCTAAAACTTCCAATAAAAAAAGACTCAAATTGTGTATATATATAAACGTGTTATCGCAAAATAATTTTAACGCCACTAATTTCTTTAACGCATTAATGCAATCGATCATTCTGAGGTTGTAGCGGGTTCAGTTTTAAAGCTAAAGTGAAGATACTGGCAAGGAGGCTAAATAATGCTACGCTAGTTACGCTAAATTTTGGCGAGGAAAAACTGTCATGGCCATTTTCAAAGGGGTCCCTTGACCTCTGACCTCCAGATACACGAATCAAAATGGGCTCTATGGGTACCCACGAGTCTCCCCTTTACAGACATGCCCACTTTATGATAATCACATGCAGTTTTGGGCAAGTCATAGTCAAGTCAGCACACTGACACACTATTGTTATTACTGTTGAACATTCTGAGAATCAGCACAAGTAGAATAAACATTTTCACGTCATCATCAAACAATCTGACTCAACAAACATTGAAAATAATCTTAAAATTAGCTACAATTACCATTATCTTGGCCTAGAATTAAAGAGTACATGCTTCGTAGTCCAAACACGTTCAGGAAATACCATGACGCCGAGCTCACCCTGGATCCACACACAAACAGACACAACAAAATGACATGGAGATTAATAATATGCAACAACTAATACAATACATCTCTGCAGATCTTGTTTTACTAGTTTACCAGGAGGCATCCAGTGACAGCAGCTCTATTCCTTGCTGCAGCATGGGCTTGAAGCGCAGAGTGAGAGGGAAGGGAACCTTAGCTGTGTGAAACAGAGTACAGAAAGAACTCAATGTAGGATTTCCATATAAACAATATTTTATCTGGTAGCAAAACACATTAAAAGTTATTTTTTTCTGCATGTCACATTCTGCACCACGAGGTGCAGGATCTGTGAGAGAGAGTGAGATCATTACTTGTTACAAATCCTGAAAAGGTCCAGTTGATCCAGCCTCCGATGAGGATCATGGGAAGCACGTTGGTGACATTTCCTTTCATCATGTCTGTCAGCATGCTGGGATCTGTGAAAAGATACAGTGTGTAACAAAACACACTCAATGAAGGTCTTGCTTAGGATCTTTTTTTATATATATAATTGATAACAACTATGCACTGACTTTGCTACTATGTAAAAATGCAAATGTGTCACATTAACAGTATTTTTTTGGTAAATACAGACACAAAACACCCGAGAGCTTAATTGTTATAATGACACAGACAGAATACGGAGCAATATGTTGTGCTGACAGCTAGCATTTAAAATGGGTACTGCAGTCTGCATCATGGCGTTAGCCTCTGGCCAGCAGTAGTTGGAATCACTTCACCGGCTGTGTGTCTCAAATACTGGCTGCCTTGATAACCAAGCTGCACACGGACCACAGAGAGGTGTGCCGAGGCTTTTAAGGTCAGGTAGAATCTAATGTTATGCTATCTCTGTTGATTCAGTTCATTTGCTTGTTTCCGTGGCTGCAGAAGGCTGTGTTTGAATGGCAATTTGTTTCATATGTGGCAACGGGGTGTGGACATAGGCAGTGGATGGGATCACACCGACCAAAACAAAAACAAGACTCTATGGACCGGAATTGAAATTTTAAAGGAGAACATAAGGGCTGTAGCGTTGTTGTCAGAGAATTTAGCATATTTCCTTAATCTCTGGTGACATATCATGGTCATTTTACAATTTAATACAGTAAATATATTACATATTGGTCCTTTAAATGGATTACCTGTCATTGGAGAGGGTGGAACAACCTTTCTTTTGGTCTTCTTGAAAAATCCATCTTCTTGATTATTGAAGTAGAACTTCCTCATCAGAAAAGACTAAAACAAAGAGAGATTTTCAGTAAAGTTGTCTTACACACTGTAGTTGTGACAAATAAACTCGGAAAAAAAAAGTTTCGAAATTTGTGTTTGGTCGATTATTTCTCTGTTGTTACAATGCTAATTGGCATTGTATTTTACATCGTTGGAAAGCCTGTTTATTTACCTTCACAATGATGTCCAGAGTCAATACCAACAGGAGAATACACTGTTTAGAATTGGCAGAGCATTTTGGCAAATTTTTCTTGGGGCACTACCCACATAATCAGCTGTGCTGCTCATCCCACAAATTCATGATCTTTACAAGTTGGACATCATTGTGAAGGTAAATAAACAGGCTTTCCAACAATGTAAAATACAATGCCAATTAGCATTGTAACAACAGAGAAATAATCCACCAAACACAAATTTCCAAACTTTTTTTTCCTGAGTTCACATGCAAAGACCAGTGGTTTTTGGTGAGTATATGTTAGAATTGTACATGAGCTGGCATTATGAAATCCCCTTACCTGTTTGGGAATGTATTTTCCATTTTCTCTGAGGATTCTGCTCCGAATAAGAACCTGGCTGGATTTGGAGATGGATGAAACATATATTAAATGACATGAATTTCAAGTGTTTTGTTGAAAAATTATGATCCACCTTAACAGTTGTAGATTACGTACCTGTCAGAAACCTGTTCTAACGTCAACTTCTTGTCACTTTGAAGAAGAATGGATACATAATGGCGAATCACCCCGACCAGAAAGGTGATGAAGACAATGGGTAACACCACCCAGAGTCGGATATTGGAGTCCAGCAGAAGCTCCGGCTCAGCCATCCAGCCTGGTGGTAGCTTAACTGAGGAACCAAACACACAGAGCAGGGCGAGAAACACTGTTAGTACATAGTAGTTATGTGTGGGTCACGAACGAGCAGGTTCAAAGAGCCAGCTCTTTTAAGTGAACGATAAGAGCCGGCTCCCATCCGCGAAAGCCGTTTTTCTTTTTTTTGTTCTTTACTTAATTCAAGGCAGAATGATAGGACGATCTTCTCCGCGCGGTCTACAGGTACAGAGCAGGAGGGAGAGGAGGAGAGAAAGAGAAAGAGAGAGGAGTGCGGTGCGCGAATAGCAGACAAGATGAGTGACAGTCGGAAACGAAGCAGCATGTAAAATTATGGTATTCTGGAAATTATAAGTTTTAGTATAATTATATTAAATAATTTAAGTGATATATGTGCACACATACTAATCATAGGTCAAAACAGCGCTAAATTTGGCTGAATTATAAAAGGCAGAAGTGGTAAAACGAAGAGCCGTTTGGGAGCCGAAAGAGCCGGCTCTTCTTGGTGAGCTGAGCCAAATGATCTGGCTCACTAAAAAGAGATGGAATTCCCATCACTAGTACATAACAGGCAAATTTAACACAGCTTTTTGTTCGTCTCAAATATTGAGGTAACACTCTAAACCAGGGGTCTCTAAGCAACCTGAGGC
Source organism: Hozukius guyotensis (assembly GCA_916700995.1). NCBI lineage: Eukaryota > Metazoa > Chordata > Actinopteri > Perciformes > Sebastidae > Hozukius > Hozukius guyotensis. The sequence goes on from CAKALU010068662.1 coordinate 39,660, forward strand.
TCTTTAGCTCCTCTCCAGTGGCTCCCTGTGGATTTTTAAAAATGGAAATGAATAACTGTTTTTTGTTTACATTTTCATTTGTATTTATCATTGTTGTAGGTCTATACGACGGAGTAGTAGGGCCACATTGAGTTAAAAAAAAAAAAAATCTGAGATTTCGAGAATAAAGTCATAATATTATAAAGTAGTAATTATACGTGTTGTTTATTTCTTTTTTTATCGTAAAGTTATGACTTTGTTCTGGTAATATTATGACTTTATTCTGGTAATATTACGATTTTTTCCCGTAATATTACGACTTTTTATCTCGTAATATTATGACTTTATTCTGGAAATCTCAGATGTTTTTTCCCTCAATGTGACCCTAATACTCCGTAGTACATTAGCTCTTTGGCCCTCACTGCATTAGACTTATATACTATACACTTAAACTATAAACTGTGTTACTTTCATCACAATGCTCAAATGTTTTGCAGCTCCAGACAGATTTTTTTGTTGTTGTTTTGCCTAAAATGGCTCTTTCGATAGTAAAGGTTGCTGACCCCTGCTCTAAACAATGTGAAGCCTCAATAATAAAGCGTTAATTTGCTAAATTACCAAGAATATGGAGCTATGTCAAGCTACCAACAAGCCTCGACACCACAGAGGAAGAAGAGCTGTCAGCCCATTCAGCTAGCTAGCAGCGTCATTGCGTTATAACGTTATTATAGCTAGCAAGCTAACGAGCTAAACAACCTCATTCAGGGCTCCACTTCTTCACACAGTTAGAAAACGATCTGTTCTTTAATAAAACAGCAGCATTTATCGTATGAAACTATCACAGATTAACACACAGTAGACGCTAGTGGTTGGCTAGTGTTACCGTTAGCCTGCTGGCTACCTTCTTGGTGCTGCTAGGAGCTGGAGAGTCGTTTTAGCTCAGCTCAGCGGAGACCTCTTCCAGTGTTTTATTCCCGGCTGCTGCGAAAGACGTATGCTATGTTGAGGTAGTTCAATAGATTAAACAGTATTTAATTAACAGTTCGCATCCCCTGCCGCAGCCATCGCGCTGTGGTTGGTGGTGTGTTGACTGTGGATTTGTGGATGAGAGCAGATTTTCCCAGATTTCTGCTTCTGCAGCTCATCCCGCATCTCAGCTGGACTGCAGCGCCACCCCGCGGTGATGGGGAGAAGTGTCCCACCATGGGAAGAAGAAATATAGGTCTACTCTGCTACAAGTTAAAGTCCTGCATTCAAAACTTTACTTAAATAAAAGTACAAAAGTATTGGCATCAAAATATACATTAAGTACCAAAAGTATTCATTATGCAGAATGGCCCATTTCAGAACCATATATAGATAGATAGATAGATAGATAGATAGATAGTAACTTTATTGATCCCGGGGGAAATTCAAGTTTCCGGCATCACAGTTCCATAGTGCAAAACATGTTAGTAAAAAGGCAGTAAAAAAGTTAGTAGTGCAAAGTACAAAGTACAAAAAAATATACCAGATATAAAAAATACAAGGAGATGAAGAAAACTGTTAAAACTGAATATAGTGCAAGGTAACAGCTGTGATACACGACTATTAAAAAAAGTGAATATAGTGCAGAAGAGACTGTTAAAATGAATATAGTGCAGGGTAACTCCAGTAGCTTAGTCTATGAAAGTGCACTGTGTGCATTATTATCTCTCCTGCAGACCGGTTTTCCTTTGTCTTCTCGGCATCGCCAAACAGATAGAGCCAGAGCAACACGACCTCCTCTCCACGCCGAATGGTAAATGGACTTGTATTTATATAGCGCTTTTCTAGTCCTCCGACCACTCAAAGCACTTTATACTACATGTCAGCATTCACCCAGTCATACACTGATGGCAGAGGCTGCCATGCAAGGTGCCAATTTTGCCCATCAGGATCTAATCTAAATACTCATTCACACACCGATGGAGCCAGCGCTCTATCTATTTCAGTACTTTTCAGTATATCAGTGCTAGAGGCAGATAGACATGCAGGGCATTAATTATATATATTAAAAATGTTGAGGCTAAAAGGATTACGTCATACTGAAACAAGCTGTAAGATCAGTGAAACAGAGACACAGCCGGTCATCTATTTAGAAATGAATGATGTTTAGGAAGATCTTGGGAAACAGGAAGATGTTTACAGTCGGCGAAGTGACCAGGACAGGTGGATTTAAACGTCTTTTTTTTCTAAAGGAATCAGACACAGAACCAGATTTATTGACAAAGTATTTTTTTAGTCAATTCACACTGTTAGGCCTACTGTAAACTGGTTATACTAGGTAACAGCCTGTGTAGATGTAGCCTACACTTGAAAGTGACGTTATTACTTACATATCATTGCACACTTGTATATTAATCTGTAATACCCCATACAGGACACCATCTCAGCACTGGAGAGCTCCTTCAGCGACAGGCTGTTCCACCCAAAGTGTGTGAAGGAGCGCTATCACAGGTCCTTCCTTCCTGCAGCTGTCAGACTCCACAACCAGCACTGCTTCCAGTAGACCACTTACACTTACACACCAAAAACTGACAATAACCTGATATTTTCAGGTGGAATTTCATTTCATTCTCACTGTGCAATATCATTTCCCACTTGTGCAATTTTGTTAATAGTCTGTTTATTGTCAATACTGTATATACTGCTCCTATTTTTATTCTTCCTTCTATTTAAATGGTTCATATTTTGTTACACTTTGTTTAGCTCTTTTTTTTTTTAACTGTGTTAGCTGATGCATCTTGTTTTTTGCACTATCCCCTTTGCTGCTGTACACTGCAAATTTCCCCACTGCGGGACTAATAAAGGAATATCTTATCTCTTATCTTATCTGTAATATTTATATTTTTCAGTACAGTACGTCGACCGACCAGTGGGGGACGGTAATGCACTGTGAATCTGTTTGCTACCAGTTATAAAACCAGAGAAGAAGAAGACTCTTCTGCTGGAATACAGAGCTGGGGAGCCCAAGGGATTGTCATTTGTCATTACTCGTCTGAAAATCGGACATACAGGATTAAACCAAACACTTCATAGACTATGCATGCACTGTAATAAACCTGAAACTGTCAAGCATGTTCTTATAGAGTGCAACAAATATGACAAAGAAAGAAGGGAATTGCTATCAGGAGTAGATGATGGAAATATTACAATGGGGAATCTGCTAGGAAAGACATCTAAGAAAGTACACACTCTTCTAATTAATTACTTAAGGGCAACAGGAATAATGGAGAGAATTTAGTTATTATTATTATTGTTATTATTAAATAATAATTATAAATTATATTTTATAGTTTTTTTTAATTTATTTATTTATTTATTTATTTTATTTTATTAATTTATTTATTTATTTTTCCTGCCAATCTACTGCTACACACTCCATACCAGTTGGTGGCGGTAATGCACCTATAAGATGGTTTGCCAACCGCTAATAAACACCAACGAAGAAGAAGACTCTTCTGCTGACCGGAAAATAAAAAATATAATAAACTTCTCCACGGTGACTATCAGATGCAGCAGTCTGTGTCATTAAAACGGTATGTAACACGGATTTGTAGTTCTTGTTTAACGGATAACGTAAGCTCAGTTATTTAAAGCTCCGCTATCAGACGGTATCTACCGTTAGAGATAACGTCCATCGCACTGAGCTCAACTGGCCTGGTTGCTAACGTTACAGTGTTAGCATTAAGGCCAGCTGGTTTCAGCAGGTTGTTGCTGGGAAACAATTTACTGTCCGATCTGAGAGTTAAACGAACAGTAGACCAGTTTATCTGGTAGCTAAAGTTCACCTCCATCTGGAATATTATATATATTATAAATATTTTCTTTCAGTCCTTTTAAATCATGCCTTTGGTATCCCTGTCTTGGCTTCATCTGTGACCACAGCCAGCATCCATAGCCTATGTATGTAACTGAATTTAACGATAATATAGAATTTAAGCCTTTTGAAGTAACACATTCAGTGCAAAAGTGTTATTTCTTAAAGTGGAATAATATATAGTATATATAATATAGTATATACAGTATAATATATATATATATAGTATTCAGGACAAATCTGCTTTTTAGCTAAATACATTTTTTTTTTTTTTTTTATTTATTTATTTGCACATATATAAAACTGCACAAAATTCAGTCAATGAAAAAAACAAAACAAGAAATGCGTCAGGAGAGGTCAAGAAGCCTTACAGGCTTATACAAAGGACCTCCCCCCCAACCCCAGGAGAAAAAAAACTATAACAAAAAAGGAAGAAAGATCTAAACTAACATCATTTTAAAAATACAACAAAAGTTAAACAACAACAAGAAGTACACAAAATGTGCAGAAAAACCCTAACCAAACAGTGGAAAACAATCCAATAAAAACATTGAAATACATACAAAAAACAGAACAGAAGAAAAGAAAATATATCTAAACATATCAAAAGATAATTAGACATCATTAATTAAATGTGATGATAATTTCCTTTTAAAATGTTCCAAGGATAACGAGCTCTTGATAACATGTATTTTGGTGTTCCATGTTTGTACACCTTAACGATAATATAGAAATTTAAGCCTTTTCCAGTAACACATTCAGTGCAAAAGTGTAAGCCCCTGTTTTTTTGATTTCTTAAAGTGGAATAATATTACAAAATATTCAGGACAAATCTGCTTTTTAGCTACATAAAGTAAAAACAAATCAAGGTTCCAATCTTAAGGTATCCTGTTCATATCAGTCTCTGAGGTTTCCCTTTGCTGACGTGAAACACTATTTTTGATAGTGATTCAATGGCTAAAGCAATCTTTTGCTTTATTCTACAGAGTTCCTTGATCAACCGTGTCTCATCATTAAACCATGGGAGCTGATAAAAGGTAAAATGAACATAATCCAATATGGAAGTGGCACATATTCAGTGTATAATTCGCCCTGACACTCCTTTTCTCCTTCAGGCAGAGTCGGGGTGAACGTAGTGGAAGATATGGTTCTGATGGGAGGAGAGACGATCCAGAGTGGCATGAAAGACGGAGCAGAGACGTGGAGAGAGATTATGATCGACGATGGGGTGATGATCGACAGCGAGAGCGCTTTGATGAGCGCAGAGACAGAGACAGTCCAGAGGTGAGTGAGCAGGAATACCTGTGTAAGTTACTTTCACACCTGTAACAGAAAAATGCAAAACATATTGGTTCTAAATTCAATAATAACGGCATTGTTTTGTTTGTTTTTGTCTGCAACAGAGTGGACGAAAGCGGCGCAATAGTGACAGATCCGATGATGAATACGATGGGGATTATCCAGACCAGGACTACAAAATGGAGCAGGAGGAGGAGAGCAAAACTATTATGCTGAGGGGTCTCTCTCTTCATGTCACAGAGGATGATGTAAGCTCACAAATCTCACTGAAGCTTTTTAACGGTGAAGCCACGCCAAGCGTAACGAGATGGGTAAAGCTGCCGCCTTCCGGTTAATTTTTCATGAGGAAGAGCGAATCCCTTGTAAAGAGTTTGGCGGTATTAGAGGCGGAGAGGGGCAGGCTGTCAGCTCTCAGGGCAAAGTTCAAATCTGCAAACTGACCTGGACTGGATGTAAAGTCATGGTGCAGAAATCAGCACGGTTTGGAGGGTTATTTTAAAAATGTAGTGTGATACAATGAAGCGCTGTGTTCCTACGAACTGTCTTTTCACGCTGGGATGCCTCTTGGCAAAAACAATAATCTTGATGAACTAGAAAGTGCACATACCATCCTGCTTTGTGGTAACTTGCGCTGTACTATGATGTAGCTCCCCTTTCTGCTTTACATACAAAATAATGTATGTAATGTATCTGTAATCTGATTACGTCTTTTTTTTTCTGTAACGGATTACGGTTACCTTTTTTTGTACCCTAATTACGTAACTCCGTTCCATGTAATCCGTCACTCCCCAAGCCTGGAAACCAGTCACACCTGAGATCCTTTTGTGAATGTAAAGAAGTGTAAATTGTAAAAATCAGAAGCAGCTTCTGCACTGATCAGTTTCATCTTTTGACCTGAATTCTAAAAACACTTGTTGGCTGGCATGACAATTTATCTGCCATCAAGCAGCTGATTGTGGGAGGTTTTGGCTGCATTCAGTCACAAGTTGTGTTTTTTTTTCCAGGCAGTTCGTATAGCTGAGGAAGTTGAATTTGTTAGAGGAGTGCAGCTAATGTCAGCTGCTTTTTGGTGACCTGACTAACATGGAAAGGAAAAGGCAGCTGACCATTTCTAAAAAAAAAAAAGGAGAAATTACATAAAGTTTGATAATAGTGTTAGCTGTATGTTATTGAAACTGATGCTGCAAACGCTAGGCAAAACTGTGAAAAGAACAGTATTCAGATGAATTTGACCCTGACTGCTTCAATCCTCCAGATCCGCTCAGCACTGGAGCAGCTGCAGGGGCCCCAGCCTGTGGACATCCGCTTGATGAAGAAAAGGACAGGTGAGTGTCGAGTGTCTCACATTCACCTCCACGCTCTGTCTTAAAACCCACTTTACCGCTGTTATTGCAATCCCTGAAATAAAAAAGCCTCCCATTACAACTGTCAGAGGATCCTTTGTGCCACATAGATTGTCTGGTTTTGATGATATCGCCAGGTAAGGAGGTAACTGTATGTACTATTCCTCTACCATTTTTGTACATGTTATGGTAAACAAAATCTACCACCATCCCCTTGACCCTGTAAGCACCCTTCCCACCTCCGTTTTTGATTTGAATTGGAGTGTACAAGCCCATTGTGAGTTTGAATGTCGCACCAAAGCATTCTAACTAACACGCCTCCCGTCTATATTTGAATGCTGTCTCTAGGTATAAGCCGAGGTTTCGCCTTCGTGGAGTTTTATCACTTGCAAGATTCTACCCGATGGATGGAGACCAATCAGGTTGCCTCAACAATCACCAAGTTTAGAGTTATTCTTGGAGATTAGAGCCCCAGTTAACCGACACATGACTGACTGATCATTGTGCATATTTGCAATATACAGAGCTAAAAACTGTTGGTGTATAGTTTCAGGGCTGTATCATAACCTTGGTTACACAAAGCTGTGATATCAGAGGTAAATCTTTTTGATATCACACACTTCAGACAGAATAGTCTCTCAACTGCTTAGTTTACTGAATGTTGTGTATTCATTGTTGAATGAAGGTTTTTGCTTTTGGAAATGCAATGAAATCTTTTGTCTGTTCTGTCACAAACATTAACCAAGATACTATGCAGAAAATATTAGGACCTTAAGCTAAATAAGCATTTTGCCTCTTCTTATGAAAGGAGCATACTTCCTGTTCACAGAGTGGCACAAGTAGTCTCATTCAGTCCCGACTATCCAGAGGTTTCATGATAGCACATTCTGCTCCAGCTCAGTCACTTGGATATTTTCTCATCTCCATTTAAAATCCGAAGACTGGAGTGAGACATGGCCGAGCTGGCAGCACTCCGATCCCAAACACTTAGAACCATTTATTTTTTATTTTTTGAGAACTCATTCCCTCGTACACACAAATGCAGCTTTCTCTCTGAACTTCTCTCTCTACCTCTGTTCCCTTTTTACTCCCTGAGACACTCTGTCTAAGCAGCTAAGAGTGTAAGCCTAGCCACTCTTTCCCGTTCCAGCTGCTCTCACTCTCCTCTGCAGAATTTGAAATAACTGGTGGCTTTTGACTTTGCAGAACAAGTTGGTGATCCAGGGGAAAAGCATTGCGGTGCACTATAGCAACAGGAGACAGAAGTTTGAAAACTGGCTTTGCAACGCAGTGAGTGTAATATCTGACTAGTTCAAGTGACTTTTGTTTGCCTTTTGCACAGATACAGAGTAGGGATGGGCGATATGGCCAAAATCTTTTATCCAGCTATAGGTCATTTAATAGCTTTATAACGATATACAGTATATCACAATATACAGTAGCATGTTTTCTGGTAATTCAATAAATAAATAATCTATATGAAATAACCATATGGTAAAGCCTATTTTTGTATATTCCTGTGTAGATTAAATACTTGACAAATGAAAAGTACTGAGTATTTTCTCATTTAATTAAGAACTTTAGTACAAAATGAACAGTTTCATGTGAAATTGTAGAGAAAAAAAAATATTTCCAGCTATCCACTGACTATGTTTACATGGATGCACACAAATATAGAGTAATCAGGTTAAGACAATAATTTGATTTAACAGGAGTTTGATCAGATTTTCTGAGAAATTTGAGCAAGTATGTGCTTGTTATTATCAATTTATACAACATAATTGTGTATCACGATATCTTGATATGTTGTCATCACAATATGATTCCATTGAAAGACGATAAATTATCATATTGAATTGTCGCCCAGCCCTAGTACAGAGCACTAGCGCATTGGAATTATTGCACGGTTCTCAGTCAAAAAAAAGAAAAGAAAGAAGGTGTGGAGGTAATTAGTAGTTAAAAAGAATAAGAAACAACAAAATATCTGGGTCATACACTACAGAGTACAAAAAAATAAATAAAAATGGAGTTTTAAATAAACTTAATATATATAGCACATGTACTAGCTTGTATAGCTTTTACCTGCATGCCCATTACACATGGACTGAACATGGGCTGTATCGGTCATGCTAGTATGACTATAGCCCCGTTTCCACCACAGGAACTTCCTCCCCAGAACTAGGAACCTTTTGAGGAACTAATTGTATTTCGACCGCAGGTACCAGGGTCTAAATTAAGTTCTGGGGACATCCTTGAAAAGTAGTCCCGGGACTAAAATTACCAGGAACTTCTTGGAGGAAACAGGGCTAATGTTGCGTACTACAGTAATGTGTAAATAAGTCAGTATAAAGTGCACGTGTGTTTTTAGGTACTACACTATGATCTCAGGATAGTTCTCTCTTTTTTCTTTTTCTTTAAAAACAACAACTTCAACATTTTAATTTTGTTTATCACAGTGTGGTCTGTACAATTTCCGGAAGAGGCTGAAGTGTTTCAGGTGTGGAGCAGCCAAAGTCTGTGAGTTGTTGCTTCAACAATCCAAAAGTATAATGTTTGATCTTCTCTGTAAGTACCTTCCACTGTGTCCTGCTTGCTCCGACTGATGGTAACCTATGTGTCGCTCTACTTTGTCACGGCTGAGTACAGATGGGGAGTCACCGGGACTAAGTGGTTTAAATGCTGAATCTCAACAGCCAGGAGATTACAGTGGAGACAGTGAGTGTGTGTTTTTCACCACATATTTAAATAGTATGTACCCCAGGAACCAGTAACATAATCTACATTCATCTATGAATACTTTTTTTGTGTTTACAGCAATCATTTTGAGAAACATTGGCCCTCTTTCAACGGTTGATGGGATTTTGAACATATTGGCGCCCTACGCCAACTTGTCGGCGGGAAACATCCGCCTCATCAAAGACAAGCAAACAGGACAGAATAGAGGCTTTGCCTTTGTTCAGCTCTCCTCTCCCTTGGTATGTTATTTCTGTTGCCATGATAGTAAGTCAGTATGTTTCTCCTGGGGGGTGTACGCACGTGTACCCATCTTTCATCTTCACTTCCTGTATAGGAGGCTTCTCAGCTGCTCACCATCCTCCAGAGCCTTCAGCCGCCTCTAAAACTGGATGGAAAAACAATCGGTGTGGATTATGCCAAGAGCGCTAGGAAGTGAGTCATCATCATCGCACACACACACATACTGTTTGATTCAGCTTTCTATTAATAGAATATAGCACATATAAGCTCTTCTGGATCCGCGCTGTGTGAGCTGCATCGTTTGGGAAGTTTTATCCCCTCATTGTTTAGGTTTTTTTATTCATTTGTTCTAGTGCACTAACAATGAAATAACAATGTGTTATTTTACATTCATAATCACATTTTGCTGCTTATTTGGCCCTGCATTAATTCAAATGCAAGTATAGTTAAAGCAAATCAACGACTCATTTTCATCCTGCGTGTGCTGCAAAAATGAAAGTTAAACCAATCACTCTGTGTCCTCTCCAGAGACTCGATGCAGCTCGATGGGATCAGAGCCAGTGCTCTCTCTGTTGCCAGCACAGCCATCGCTGCCGCTCAGTGGTCATCCAGCCAGGTATCAGGCTTTTACTTGTGCTGTTTGTATTTTGAAATAATTAAAATTTGTTGCACTTAAAATTCCCTGTACTAAGTGATGTGACATTAAAGTAAGGCAAAGAACACTTGTGGCCTGAACTGCTAAACGGTGGTATGAGTACAAATTGGGGGGAAAAAAAGGACTGTAGTGTTTTGACGCGAGTATGCAGATATATGTGTGTTAATGTGATTTATCAAGACTGATGATGGTTGTGTGTAAGAAGAGCTGGTATTATTCATTATTGCAGATTTGGCATCTTTAAAAGTAAGAGACTAAAGCTACATCAAATGACTCCCTGTAATGTCAAATGTTTGCTGTTAAATCATCTTACTGAGAACTTTTGTCACACATTTTTTCAGTTAATTGTTTTGATTTGCCAGTTTTGGTTTGTTAACAGCTCTTGCCAGTCATAGACATAGACATGGTAGAATTGGCTCGTGGAAGTTTGCTTTGCTGTCCTTGGGTTTATATGGGGGGGTCAGAGGGACTGGTGAATAAAAATTATGAGATTAAAGGACCAAAAAAGCTAAAAAAGCTGCAAAATGGGGTGTTGATTCTCAGTGGGATTGTCTGTATTAGAAACATTTACATTACAAGTAGTCATTTGATTAATTGTTAATTAAAAATATGTTGCTTAGTGGAGCTTAATGGAGCACATTTAATATTATGACTTGTTATGGTTTAGTTAATTTGTAATTTATTTGCAAAACATTGGCAACTTCTAGTTTCCAAATGCAAATTAGCATGTTTTAATTGTGTGTTTCTGCTGACTTTGCTCTCATCTCTGTATTTTCCTGTAGTTACAGCAAGGTTCAGGTGCCACCTCTGACTACGTTGCTCTTCCAGAGGGCTATGCACAGCAAACACAGGTCGGTTCACAGTCCACTCTTATTGTGACAATGACTTTAACAAAAAAACAAAAACAATGATTGACGTGTTTTTCTCTGATGTACTGTAGGGACAGAGTTATCAAGTGTGGCAGCAGCCTGAAGTATTGGCTCCTGTCGTTGGAGATGGATTACTCGGAGGTAATAAGAGGTGTCACTCGCTCAGAGATATGTTGACTGATTTTTATACTAAGGCTGGGTTTGCTGATCCATCATTACCGTCTGTCTTTAGCTGCTCCAGGAATAAAGACATTGATCCCTGCAGCCGCAGGTGTGGTCATATCCCAGACGGCTCAGGTCTACCAACCTGTCATCATCAGCCAGCCTGCCATACAGGTAGACCACACACCGTTGCCATGGCAAATATGTACCAAAACACAACTACTAATTTATAATTTACTGGTGTTGTATGGTGGCTACAAAAGTAAATCATGGTTTTCTTTTTTCCTCAGTCACATCCGTTAGTGAGGGCTGTTGATGCAGCACAACAGGCAGCTAGTGTTTGCTCTGCACCATTGGCAACACCAGCAGCAGCTTCCACTTTTACAGCTGCTGTCTGTGCTGCACTGACTGCTAACACAACAGGTGAGATCATTCAGCTACACAATGGCTCCTCTGCATGTGAAATCTTAGATTAATTTCATGTGATTTATGAGGCATGTTTTGTTTCATATGTGCCTCTCTTTGTATCAGTAGCTGCTCCTGACACCTCCACATACCAGTATGATGAGTCTTCAGGTTATTATTATGATCCACAGACCGGCCTGTACTATGATCCCAGCAGCCAAGTATGTTCCCTCTGGTCTTACTGTATGAGTTTAATATATTACCAAACACTGTGCATTTATGTCATTTATTTGATCCAAAGCAGTTTAAATAGTGTTATATATAAATAGTTTCTTTACGCTTGTCATCAATAGTACTTCTATAACTCGGAGACTCAGCAGTACCTCTACTGGGACAGTGAGAAGGAGACGTACATCCCGGCACCGGCTGAGTCCGACACAAGCTCAGCTAACAGCTCCTCAGCTACAAACAGTAAAGAGCCCAAAGAGAAAAAAGACAAGCCCAAAAGCAAGTCTGCACAGCAGGTAAATGCTACTTTAAAATACAATCTGTATGGCTCATATCATGTCATTTCAATTATATGTGTACTGATTGTTAATACAATTGCAGATCGCAAAGGACATGGAGCGTTGGGCAAAAACTTTGAATAAGCAAAAAGAAAGTTTTAAGAGCAGTTTCCAAGGCTTTGGGGCGTCCAAGGAGGAAGACAGGAGAGAGTCTGCAGCTGCCGACGCAGGTTTCTTCCTCTTTGAGAAAAAGGTATTTAGTCGTCACTGCTAGGCCTGACTATGTTTTATATTGGTGTCATAGCATACTTGAAACAGTAATATAGACTGAGAGGGGCTAACTGGAAACTCACATTCATGCAAATTCACCAAAGTGACTAGGGTAAAAAACAAATAACTAATAGATATCACCATGAAACTTTCCCAGTTGATTGATATTAAGTATGAGCTAATTTGCATACATTTTCAGAACAGAAATCTAAACGTTGGATAAAGCCAGGTTCAAAATTCTCGTTTCATTTTGTTGACATATTGGAGTCAAAGTTTTTACAGAGATCATTTTGGATATCTCTTTTTATCACTCCATAAATCAGAAAATATTGTAACAGCCAGAATTAAATACATATATAAATCAGGCTATGAATGATCTATGAACAAACCCCTCTGTAAAAACCCTCAGAAATATAAATATATCTAAATATAGAGATGAATGAAACTGGGAAGTCTGGTGTGTGTAAGTGCCACTGAAGTGGAGATTTCTGGCTCAGTGAGAAAAAACTAATTTTGAGAAAAGATAAGATATGTATTGTAAAATTCCATACATTTTGCAAGACACTACAGGTGAACAGGGTACAAAATGTAACTAATAGATAACACCATGAATCTTCCCCAGTTGATTGTTTACGTTAAAATTATTTTTTGTATTACAAGTGTTCTGAAAATCTATGTTTAGATAAACAAAAGAGGCATTATCTAATGGTAATTTTTGGTGAATTGAGGAGAAATCTACAGACGCAAATAGACAAAGTAGTAAAATCAACACCTAAATGTGTATTCTGGTTATTTTCCTGCCAGTAGTCTGAAAGAAGACATGTTATGGAAGCAAAATAGCCCAAAATCTAAAAATTGCCCAGTACATGAAAAACAATGTTTTTGCCTGGGGGGTCTCGCCTTAAGTTTGCTCACATCATGACTGACTTTGACTTTAAACCAGTAGCTTTGTATTCATAATGAACATAAAATGAGAGACTGGCTTTTGTGTTGTGGATTATCGTATAATAATGTAGCTTATTTGTGTTATTTGTTGATGTTACTTCCTTTTTAGCAAATGGGAAGTTTTGAGATGCCATCTTTCATGATTGAACAATTCAAGGTCGCAGAGCAGGAGACTTCAGCTAAGGTTTGTTTGTGCTTTTATTTCCCCACTCCACAATTTATTAATAAAAAGAAATCCCAGAACACTTCACCTTTTGCCCGTTTTCATATTACAGAGCGATCTGGTCGCTGCTTACAACGGAGACAGTGACCCAGAGGAAGGCGGCTCCGATAGAGCGGGGGACGATGAGGGAAAAATAACCGACTGGACTAAGATGGTTTGTCTGCTGTGTCGACGGCAGTTCCCCACCAGGGACGCTCTGATGCGTCACCAGCAGCTCTCTGACCTCCACAAGGTGAGGACGATGACACAGCAGGCGTTTTATCTGCGAGTAGCTGTGAATATTCTGGGCGTTGCCATCTGTTCAACGTATAAAGCTTCAATACTAAATTGAAAAGGGCATTATTGATCTTATACTGTCTTGAATATGTGAATGTGATATTTTTTTGGCAATTAAAGTTTCTTTCAATTGTTGAAGCAAAACTTGGAAATTCAGAGAAGATCAAAACTCACAGAAGCTGAGCTGGAGGAGCTGGAGAGGAAAGAAACGGAGGTATTTGGCTCAAGAATTTATACCCATTTTTCTCTGTCAGTGATTTTTTTTTCAATGAGGACACATTGAATAAAGTTTCATTTTCATTTTTGAACAGCTGAAATACAGAGACAGAGCTGCAGAGAGAAGGGAGAAGTACGGTGTTCCTGAACCTCCGGCACCGAAGAAGAAATTCTATCAACCGCCAACCCCGACAGTGTAAGTGGAAGAATTAGGGCCGTCAATCGATTCAAATATTTAATCGTGATCAATCGCATGATTGTCGATAATTAATCACGATTAATCATACATGTTTTATCTGTTCAAAATGTACCTTAAAGGGAGATTTTTCAAGTATTTAATACTCTTATCAACATGGGAGTCATGGGAGTGGGCAAATATGATTGCTTTATGCAAATGTATGTATATATTTATTATTGGAAATCAATTAACAACACAAAATAATGACAAATATTGTCCAGAAACCCTCACAGGTGTCAGTGTGCTGACTTGACTATGACTTGCCCCAGACTGCATGTTGTTATCATAAAGTGGGCATGTCTGTAAAGGGGAGACTCGTGGGTACCCATAGAACCCATTTTCATTCACATATCTTGAGGTCAGAGGTCAAGGGACCCCTTTGAAAATGGCCATGACAGTTTTTTCTCACCAAAATTTAGCGTAAGTTTGGAGTGTTATTTAACCTCCTTTGCGACAAGCTAGTATGACACGGTTAGTACCAATGGATTCAGTAGATTTTCTAGTTTCATATGATGCCAGTATCACTTCACTTCACTCTAGCTTTAAAACAGCCCACAACAACCTAAAAATCGCAAGTTGCGGCGTTGTTATTGTGTTAACTTTGATAGCCCTAATAATACAAATTCTATCTCACTGCAAATATCTGTGAAATTTCCTTCTTAAACATCTCCTGTCATTCACCTTCAACAGAAACTATGAGCAGCCCACCAAAGACGGCCTTACAAGCGATAACATCGGGAACAAGATGTTGCAGGCGATGGGCTGGCAGGAAGGCAAAGGTCTGGGGCGCCACCAACAGGGCATCACCGCTCCCATCTCGGTGAGGACGCCAACAACTCTTTTTCCATTTTCTTTCAAAATAACTCATCTCCCTACCAGCTCCTAACAGATGGAATATGCATGTTAATGTATTTTTTTTTCACTCACAAAGCAATTAGCACTGTTACCTGCGTCCAATCTGTCTCCTCTAATAACCGTCTTTTCCCCACAGGCTTCATTAAGGACCAAGGGCACAGGCTTGGGTATTAAAAGCTCATATGAACTCTCAGCATCTGACACCTACAAGGATGCTGTTCGTAAGGCCATGTTCGCACGCTTCACTGAGATAGAGTGAACTGGAGAGAGAAAAGAAATCATGCTGAATCACGCATGAAATATTCATTTTGTGGCCAAATGATGCTGTGAAAAGACAAACAAGTTGCACAGATTCCAACTGTAAATTCCATCTTCTCCGTGTATATAAAACGTAGTTTTGTTTTTCTATAGCTAGATATTTTGTCATCCGAAATATGTTTTCAGTTGAACAAACATGTACATGTTGTATAGTGTCTGTACATAGAATGATGTGGACCTGCTGAGGTTTTGTTTCTGTGAAAATGTAAAGACTCAACGTGACCATTAAAAAATTTGTGCTGAACAGTACCTGTCTGCAAAATGTTTTCTCCCTTCGCAAGAAACAGCTTGTTATGAGAAGAATAATATAATAGGAAATGGACGACACTGTACTGAGTTGTATGTTGATGTCATTGCTCGAATCTGCGTTGAGTATGTTTTTTTTCATGATTTGTGTATATATAGGCTCGGAAGTGGAGACTTAATTTAAAGGAACAGTGTTTAACATTTCGGGATCTATTAGCAGAAATGTAATATAATATTCATAACTATGATTTCATACGTGTATAATCACATGAAACTAAGAGTCGTTGTGTTTTCGTTAGCTTAGAATGAGCCCTTTATATCTACATAGGGAGCGGGTCCTCTTCGCTGAGTCCGCCATGTTGCTCCGGCATGTTTCTACAGTAGCCCAGAACGAACAAACCAAACACTGGCTCTAGAGAGAGCCTTTCATTTTTTTGCGTAGTTCTCCAACACGCTTGTATAACTCGTGTAACATAAGCCACAGAGTGCAATACCGTGGTACCGCCAGCCGCCGTCTGACTTCCGTTGCTCCTAAAGTAGTGTTATTATGATAAGAATGGCCTCTGAGCGAGGCGAACGGCGTTACCACGGTTTTGCACTCGTCGGTTCACGTTACCGCAGTCTTGAAAAGGGAGAAGTAAGCAGAGGGGTACTCAGTTGGTTGCAATCTGCAACCACACCACGAGATGCCGCCAAATCGTACACACTGTACCTTTAAGAGGTCAGGTTTTTAAATAATGTTAGTGTCCCTCAGACATTACAGCTTCAGCCTCAGCTATGGTTTTGTTGTACAGCCTATAGTTGTGCTTTTAAGAAAATAGTCCACTGTATCTGGGGCTTTACCGAGCTGTTAAAGTATATAAAATGTAAAAGCAGTGACTTGGTCCTCCAGCCTGGTGCTCTAGTTTCATCCAATATATCCACAATCCTTAGTCTCTAGACTCTGTATATAAACATATAGTGCAGGCTCGTTATGCAAAAGCTGGAACATACTGATTCTCTGCTCATGCTGGCTCTCCATCTCTCAGACACCACTAGATATGTTGTCTATTATTTCTGCTGCCAGACCCTCTATTGGCTGCCTTCATATCCTCTTTCCTGGGGCTTCATGGCTGACATGTTTCACCAGCAGCTCTCGCGTCAGTGGGAATGCCAGTGATTTTGCTCCACAAAATCTTTGATGTTTGTTCAGGGTCGTTCTCTCTCTCTGCTGTTTCCTGGAAGAGCTGAGCTTGAGGATAGACTGGTGTGTGAGAAGCCATAAATATACAGCACAGTGCTGTTTAGCTCCTGCCACCTTAATGGCTGTGTGTTCCTGATTCTGTAATGACAAACGTCCACAGTGGGGTTGTTTAGTCCTTAATTCCTGGGAAAAATTTCACCTGTTTTCCTGAGGATAGATCTCATGTAGGTGAATTTAAAGGTCCCACAATATGCTCATTTTCCGGTTTATACTTGTATTTTGTGTTTCTAATAGAACATGTTTACACAATGTAATGCTCAAAATACCCTTTTATTTTCTTCATACGGTCTGCTTGAATATGCTCGTATTCACCGTCTGTCTGAAACGCTCCGTTTTAGCACATTTCAGCAGAACTGCATTGCAAGGCAACAAACAGCTTGGCTCCATGTTTACTTCCTGTCAGCTGATGTCATTCACATACACTTCAACCGGAAATAAAGTGGGACAAATTTAGAATGTTTATGTTTAAAACTGTGAAATCGTCTATATATTGTATATTTGTGACATCACAAAATTACAGAAATTCTGACAGCTTGTTTCAAAGGCACAGTTTCTGAATACGGGCTGTGTGTTTTTCACCATGGATTGAGCGTTTCGATACACAGTATTTATACAGCACCTAAACCGACTTTACAATAAAAAAGTATATAAAGTATACCTTTAAAGTCGTTTGTGGCCCCTTTCTGAGTCAATTTCACAAGTTGGACCAACAACACACCAAATGTCAGTCAAATCCCACTGGCAGGTTACAGTGAAGGATTTGGGAGACGTTATTATAGAGTTTATATATAATCTGCTTTTTTATATGTGTTTGTATGTAGATCTCCCTGTTGTACTTTCAGGTGTTTTCAAATGCATAAATTAAAACGTATATCATTCACTAAGGTCCTACTCTCTGGAATTCTCTGTCACATGAACTAAGGTCTGCTAAAACAGTGTCTTCTTTTAAAAGAAGACTAAAAACATATTTTTTTCCACGGGTTAACAGGTAAAACTTTTATATTAGAATCAGTATTATTATTGTTATTATTCCCTTTTTAATAATAATAATAATAAAAATAATAATAATAATAATACCTTATTATCTTATTCTCCTTTTATTGTAATACCTTTTTATCTTATTTCATGGCTGAGTATACACCTGTAGTATGAAACATACTATATAAATATAACTTGATTAATCGATTAATAGATTCACTCTCACTCCCATCACAAGGGGGCAGTGTCAGTTTCAGAAGGAATTTCTTCAACCTGTTACTATTAAAATGACAAAAACCTTACAAAGAATCCATTAAAATGATCCTTTAATTAGGAAAATTTTGTTTTAAAAAAAATATTTGCTTCCAAAACTAACTTTTTTCATAGTACATGAATGATGTTAAATGTATATTCATGCTGAGTGCCTTTTATGTGTAACTGCTTGTCAGATCAAATCTTCTCTCCATCTTGCTGTGATTGTAGTTTTACTGGTCACATCAGCAGCCTGTCTCACAGCTCAGGGTGGGGGGGGGATTAACATCACTGGTGTGTTGGGTCACAGTCACATTGGTGCAGCTTGAGGTTAATTTGAATCATCCTCATTTGTTTTTCCCTAAGAAATCATCCCCCTTTTGCTTCAATCAGGATCTCATGCGTCATACCAGGTGGCGTGGCGAGTCAGAGCTCAGCCAGCTCTCCTCTTGAGTGACAGCCAACCAGTGCAGCTTCACTAACCCTGTAGTAGCAGAATGACAGCTTTGATCTCCCCGTTGATTAACGCCGCAGCACAAAATGAACTGTGCTCGCTGTCTCACAGGGACACTTGTGAATGCCTACTCAGTTTGCAGCGTGGCACCGGCTCAGCTTACCAGAATCTGTGTCAGTTGACTAAGCCGTTTTGCATAACACAGTCAGCGGCCACACTGAATAAAACTGAGAGGAGGAGGTTGGCATATATGTACACTATGTCCCCAATGTATAGAGAATGTGATATGAAAAGGATTTCAGCAAATGCAGTCTGTTTTTAGTCCTGAAACAGTCTCATTCTTCAGTTTTGTCAAGTATTACTGAGCCACACTGGAGCAGCTCAGATACTGTCACTTAAGGGGAGACAGCCCAGGTGAATAGGGTTAAAAAAAATAACTACTAGATATTGACACTAAACTTCCCCAGTTGATTAATTACATTAAGACAATTATTTTTTTGTACTACACATTTTCTGAAATTTTATGTTTAAATCTACAAATGAGGCATTATCTTATTAAATATGTGATAATTTGCATACATGTCCAGAACAGACATCTGAACATTGGATAAAACCTGGCTTTTAATTCTTGTTTCATTTTGTTGACATGTTAGAGTCAAAGATTTTTACAGAGGGAATTTTAGATATCTCTTTGTATCACTCTTTGTATCTATTTTTTGCCATGATTTTAAGGAATAAAATGCTTAAATAAACCAGGCTATGAATGATATATGAACAAACCCCTCTGTAAAAACCTTCAGATATAGATAGGAATGAAACTGGGAAGTTTGGTGTATGTACGTAAGTGCTACAGAAATGGATTTAGAGTGAGAAAAAAAAAAAGATATCACCATGAAACTTCCCCAGTTTATTACTCACATTAAGACAATTAAGTTTTCTGAAATGTTTAAATGTTCAAATATGCAAATGAAGCTTTATCTAATGGTAACTTTTGGTGAATTTAGGAGAAATCTACAGATGCAAATAGAAAACTTGTAGTAAAATAAAGAACTAAATGTGTATTTGGGATTTTTTCTGTCCACTAGTCTGAAATGTGGAAGTAAAATAGCCCAAAATCTCAAAATTGACCAGTGCAAGCAAAACAATATTTTGCCTAATCAAGTAGCATTATGTCTTGCTTTTTACATTTCACCTCTATAACAGACTGCAGAGACACAAATCCAATTTCTCTCAATGAAACTCAATCTTGCTTTTAACATTTACATAGAAAACATGAAGAAAGATCTGAAACGGCTGAAGTTGCACATAAAGTTTTGTTACAGTTTCCTGTGCAGCTAGAGCAGGAAACGTTTCTAGAGCCGCACCTGATGTAGGGAAGCATGCCATGTGGAGATAAATATGATACATTTTGTTACAACATGACGAGCAGAGACATGGAAAATGCAATCTAAAAAACAAGAACTACGTCATAAGGCGAGCTGAAAGGAAACTGTTGCATGTGACTATACGAGTATGACGAGGAGGTTTGAATGACAAAAGAAATTGGACATTTGAGCATGAGGATCTTTTTTTTTAAACAATTTTTGTATTGAGGTTTTCTAAATATAACATATAACATTAATAAAATGGTCAGTCTGAGCAGCAAATACAGTATATTATCAAATGATTATGCAAGTAAATAAAAAACAAACAAAACTAGTAATTAAAACATGTTTTTAACAGTGATTACAATGTACAGAAATCTGAAAGGTCACATGGGCTACTACACTTTATAATCTTATTCCAGTTGTCCCGCCTCCACCCCTTTTTGGCTTTATTGATCATTACCAACTTTTTGTTTAAAAAACTCCATGACGCTCCCCCAGATATTTTCAAAAATCGCCAGCTTTCCTTTAGTAAGGTGTGTTAGTTTTTCCATGGCAACAAATGCTGCTAAATCCTTAATATATTGATTCATACTTGGTTTGTTCACATTCTTCCATTAGCTATTGTTGTCTTAACTTGTAAGAGACACAAGTCCATTAGTGCATGATCACTCTTCATATTGATAAAATCACTTGGATGCAGGATGCACAACTTTGTCCAACAAGGGATTTTCAGTTTTGTTATCTGGCCATCCAACCATGTCAACAACCTCCTTCCAAAAACCTTTCACCACATTACGTTCCCATAAGCAGTGAAAAAGTGTTCCTGTAGTGTTGTTACATCTGAAGCATGTGTCGTGTGGCGTATTGGGAACATAAGGAGTCTCTGTCCATTATTGATATTTTATTACACAACATGTCTGTTATTTCTTTATAACAGACCGTTGCTATGGCCGCAGTTCTGATCCGGTACTCTGGCGGCCATTTTTCGTGTCAAATTATTGATTTCTTAAGTAAGTAGCCGTGTAATAAGCGGGACAATGTACAGCTATTGGCTCGTTGTTGTGAAAGAAACCCCTTCAGGGCGATGATCATATTTGCTCAATGTTACCGACTGCAGCTTTAACTTAAAGGCAACACAGATGAGAGGTCCTAAAAGTGAAATAATATAACTGCTGCTGACCTCGCATATCAACAGATCAATCTCCAACACAACTGACCCTTAATGAAGACCATGTTATAGGGTTGAAAGCTCTGGAAAAAGCTAGTAGCTAGTTGGGTTTGTTTTGTCAAATCACAGAAAATTATTTCTATATTTTAAAAAACACTAATTTCAAAAAATACATGTACATTTATAAATGTTGAGGGATAAATTATGTAAGGCTTTGCATTGGGATCTTGCATCTCCCTATCTGGGTTTCTTTCACAACAATGACCCGCTAGCTGTACATTATCCCTTACATAATAACTTCCCACCATCTGAAGTCCTTAACATAAACTACATCTACATCTACATCTACATCGTCTACATCTGACATGTTTGTGTTCCTTCCCTCGGGGATCGAAGAGGAAATACTGTACATCTAACACTATACTGCAAACAAATGCATGACGCACAGAAGAGCCCACACTGGTAATACACGTGTCTCATGCAGGCAAGTCGCTTAAAACCTCTGACCAGCTGTCCAAACAGGAGAATTCAATAACTGGGGAGCCGCATTCATTAAGAAAGAATTTAGATGTCTTATTAAATCTTAGCATTCATAAAATGAGGTATTTGTACTTGATTATTTACTTATTATTCCAAAAAAATGTTTGGCATGTTTCTCATGGGGCCCTTAAAACAACTTTCTGATACCATCTGTTTGGAGATTATAAGTTTGAGTCTGAATGTTATTAACCAACATAGAGTATATGTAATCTACTGTCATAATATGTTTTTTACATTGATAATATAGCCTATTGAATGAAGAATGCACTAGTATCTGGTGGTTTTATGCACAGGAAATCTTAATGCTATCAGCTCTCACAAGTCAAACTTAGAATTTGTTCTACTAATTATTTATTCTGTTAAAGGGGAACACCACCTAAATCACAAATACCAATATGTTATTTCCATGGCCGAGGAAAGTTCAATCAATATTAGTGAACATGAGCTACTCTCTCTCAAAGCCAGAAACCAGAGAAATAAGACTCAAACTTGTGATGTCATAGTGTATAAAGTCTGGAGCTGCTCCATAGACGATGAATGGGAGACTGATTTTGTGGACCCAAAGAATGTTTGTTTTCTTTTTTTTATACCCAAATGAGCTTTATTTTATTGTAGCCAGTTGTGAAACAGAAAATGTTCCCATATACTCAGATCATTCCTCTGAGTGCTCTCAGTATCATCTAGAACATCTCTCCCCATTCATTGTCTATGGAGCCGCTCCACACTTTATACCCTGTTTGAGTTTTAGCACTCTAGTTTTTGGATTTGGGAGAGCGTTGTTCATGTTTACTAATATTTTTTGGACTGTCTTAGACCATAGGAATAACATGTATGACATTTATAGTTCCCCTTTAATATAAGTGTTATTTTGATGATCAAACGTATATTGCATGGATGTACAGGATTCATGCTCTGGTAATTATGAATGTCTGCACCAAATCTAATGGCAATCCATCCATAAGTTGTTGAGATATTTCAGTCTGAAAAATAAAATTTCGTATTG
The DNA here is from genome assembly GCA_916700995.1 of Hozukius guyotensis. Lineage (NCBI taxonomy): Eukaryota > Metazoa > Chordata > Actinopteri > Perciformes > Sebastidae > Hozukius > Hozukius guyotensis. The sequence goes on from CAKALU010068662.1 coordinate 62,287, forward strand.
TGATAGTGATCTGTAACAAAATTTTGCTCCAATTGATGATAATTTGATTTTGCTATTAATTTGGAGCAAGGTCCACATTAAATTAAAATGTATTTATTATTTATTTAGTATTTTGTTGTTAATGAACTTCGTGGTAAACACAACATTTTATTGTTACCAGAACATTTTGAAACAATTCTGAAAGTTTCAGTCCATGTTTAAGGGACAGATAATTTACATTGCAAACCAATTTAACCAAACTTTTATCCTAGAATGTGTTTTTCTTCATCTTTACTCTGTTTCACCCCGACCCTCTTCCCTCTTTGGGCCTCGATAGTTCGGCTCCCTCCTGGAACGGCGAGGCTGCTCCTTCAGGGAATTCCTCCCGCAGAGAGGAATAATGCTCAGGACTTCTCTACTCTATGTGTGTGTGTGTGCGTGCGTGTGTGTGTGTGTGTGTGTGTGTGTGTGTGTGTGTGTGTGTGTGTGTGTGTGGTACAGTGCAGGCTCTTTGATGGTAGAAGAGGAGGGTGGGCAGGTGGCCCAGCTTTGTGTTTATGTGTGTAGGAGAGGGGACACTTTGTGAACCTCTTCTGTAAAAACTTTCTCAGATGATTGAAGTCCAGAGAGAATAACAAACATCATCCCCGTCGTATGACAGATGTCTCCTCTTGATAAATGCTTCAGAAACTCCCTGGTTACTTTAGCTTACTGCGTCATTATGTAACATTACAGTCGCTGACAATATGCCGTTTTGTTTTCAACTGATGTGTTGGTGTTGTAGTTCAAATTAAACCTTGAGCCGGGATTGTAAAAGTGCAATTTCCAAAGTCAAGAAAGAACTTTAATGCTTTCATTAAAGTGACTTAAAGGTACAGTATATCAACAGATCCATCTCCAACACAACTGACCCTTGATGAAGACTATGTTAAATGGGTGAACGCTCTGTAAAAAGCTATTAGCTAGTTGGGTTTGTTTTGTCAAATCACAGAAAATTATTTATTTTTTAAAAAAAATCACTAATTACAAAAAATACATGTCCATTTGTAAATGTACAAATGATCAAAGCGATTATTGTGGCTAAAATAATTTGCGATAACGATATTATTGCAATATCTATAAAAAAAATTGAAAATAATAATAATGCTATCAGTCAAATTCATGTTTAAGTTTGTTTATTGCACATTTTGTTTCTTATTTGGCAAATTAATTACACTCAAAATATGATTATAGGGAGGTGGAGTCTATCTATCTATCTATCTATCTATCTATCTATCTGTCTGTCTATCTATCTATCTATCTATCTATCTATCTATCTATCTATCTATCTATCCTGCCTCCATTACATACTGTATATACTGTATATATTGTTCAAAATTACATCAGTGCACTGAAACAGTAAACTTCACTTTAGGAATAAATTATAAGGTTAAAAAACATTACTCTAACCCAGCCCACATTAAAGTGAAACCAATGCTGATAACGTAGAATACAAATTAAAGGATTAAATGACTGTTGACATATTTGATGTGGATCATATTCTCCTCCTCCTTCTTATTTACTGATTGTATTCATGTAAACAAACCTGATCAACTGAGCAGTAATATTCTCTAACACCTTCACACTGACTCAGGCCTGTAACTCCCAAAGCGCCGCGTCAAGTGTCGTCAGTGTTAGCTGATGTTCACACTGCGTGACCGTGAGTCATCGCCACACTACATTCACAAGGCATTAACGGACCTTCACCAAACTGCCTATAGTCCCACATAAAGAAACCAGCTCTCAGGTTAATTGCATAACCACATCATTTCCACGCCGTGGCTGTTTCTTGCTCGGCTATGTTACTTTGGATAATCACACAGTGACTGGCAGCTCTTCCCCAAACGATGAAAGCACTAGAATATTGACCTTAATTGAGTTGGATTGCAGCATCTTCCAGCAAGACTCAGCAAAATAAACTGAATGGGTTTAGTGGTCTGTGATGAGATCTTTTCGTCCTGTTTCTCCTAATTATGTGTGGCGGGAGCTGTGAGGCTTCGGAGGATGGACAGGAGGCCACAAATCAAGCTCCAGACTTGTGAGGGAAGCTCCTTGGAAAAGACCCTCATTCAACAAAACAAGTTTTAAGTCTTATTGAAGGAAATCAAGTGAAGATCAGAGAGACGCTTTTTGTAGGGTGCAGGATAATAATAAGAAAAGGAGAGGAAATTCATAGAGTTTAAAAATAATTGGCAAATTTGATTTTATTTCTCTTGATGTGCCATTGAAAAGTGAAAATCCACTTATGTATTCTCGGTCACCAAAGTTATAAGCTCTTATTGTTCTGCAGGTTGGCCTGACCTCCCACAAGTCAAAGGCTCCCATTGTTTTCACAAATCCATTCAAAGCTGTTCACAATGCTGCACTGCTTTGTTGATATTCAACAGTGTGTGTGCATTGCAGTTTCTACAATGATGACTTAGTGCTTTTTCTATGAAGGCACACCACCACAACCTTTTGGACTCTTTTGGTGAAAGCAAGACAAAATGAAACTGCTTTTTGATCAACAAATAATGAGTTTTTGTGACAAAAAGACTGTCATGTCAAAAAAACAATAATAAAATGATTTAAAAATAGGAGTAAAATACATGTGTAATGTGAAAGTGGCATTGCATTTATCATATATGGAGCAAGGTGCCTAAATGATCATTTCTTACTTAAAGGGCCAGCGTTACATTTTGGGGGATCTATTAATAGAAATGGAATGTAATATTCATAATGTTTTCATTAGTGTATAATCACCTGAAACTGAGAATCGTGTTTTCGTTAGCCTAGAATGAGCCCTTCATATCTACATAGGGAGCGGGTCCTCTTCACAGAGTCCGTCATGTTAGTCCGCCACATTCTACAGTAGCCCAGAACAGACAAACCAAACTCTGGCTCTAGAGAGAGCCTTTCACGTTTTTGCGTTACCTGAAGGCCACCATAGTTGTCCACCACGCTTGTGAAACTGCAGTTACGTGAGCCGCAGAGTGCAAAACCGTGGTACCGCCAGCTGCCGTCTGACTTCTGTTGCTCCTAAAGTAGTGTTATTAGGGTAAGGATGACCTCTGAGTGAGGCAAATGGCGTTACCACGTTTTTGCACTTGGCGGCTCACGTTACCTCAGTCTTGGAAAAGGAGGAGTGAGCGGAGGGGTACTCAGTTGGTTGCAATCTGCAGCCACACCGCTAGATGCCGCCAAATCCTGCACACTGCACCTTTAATCTGTATTAATATGTATAAATTAGCTACTACAATCTTAGTTTCATAGGGTAGGCCTAAAAGAAGAATCAGTCAGATTATTATGCACATTAACAATCTCTGATGTGTCTTTTTAGCTCATAATTGTGAAAATAGCGGCGTCTAAAACTGACTGATATGTCTCTGCCAGCATTTCTACTGGCCAGCAATGACATGTTAATCAAAGTGCATCTGTGATCTCTGCACAAGAAATGATTTTCTTTAACCTTTTGTGTGCCTTTCAATGGAAGTTAAAGAGCAAATGTTTGTCATTTGTTCCACCTATTTGATCCAGATTAAAATAAAGCAAAAATTTTGGATGGATTGCCATGAAATGTTGTGCAGACATTCACGCTCCCACAGGATGAGTTGTAATAGCTTTTGATTTCACACAAGTGTGTCACAAGTGTTGGACAGATTTGTCATTGTTAGCATGTCCGCATGTTAGCATTTATAATTTAGCTCAAAGCTCTGTGCTATACAGCCTGACAACCGCTATAGCACGGCTGTAGTCTTGCTGATGTAGACTTTTATATTTATTTTTGTTCTGTTATGTGTTTTTGTGTGTGAATAACATTAGAACAACCATGCATTTCTATCTGGAATAAGCATTCTGTGCAATGTGTCACCCATTTCATTGTAGTCACTTGAATTAGAAGACCCTGACATGTGAGCTAAAAATACATTAATTGCTGCCATACTTCATTACTCATTTAACATCTCTGCTCAGTGGTCATCTAACTTTGTGTTGCAGGCCTTTGCTACACCCTGTTTCTATGGTTACACCTTGCTGTGCAATGCTCTTGGCGGTCAGAAAGTCCTCTGGAGTAAAGCTGACAGATAGGTGAGGCAGGGTGAGACTAGTACACACACCACGAAAAGAAGAAAGGACAGCTGAATGTGCCTCCAGAACCAGTTGCCAGATGTCCTTTGCGTTCACCCTCTCCTCCTCATTAGCTCACAGAGCTTAAATTAGCATGCCAACGTGTTATTTGTGAATAGAAATAGGGATGGCCGGAGGACAGTGCTCTTGAAATGAAACCACAGATTAAAGCGCATGCACTTGGGGGATTCATTCTTTGAACCATAGCATATGTACATCTGTTGAGCTCCTCCGCTGACCTCTGGGATGCACCAGCCACTTTCTCAGCATCTCTGGCCTTTCCTCTATGGGTAGCGGTTCCCCACTGGGTCAACCTCAGAGCAGATGCTGAGCGTATATGTCCCAGAGGTTAAATGTCCTCTGCTTTCCACAAGGTCAGGTTCACTGCCACGGCTTCAAAGGAAAATTGTGGTTGCTGGTTCAGTCTGGGGTGAGATGACAGTGTGGTATTTGTGGGAGAAAGTGTCTCAGCTTTGTGGAAGAAGATAATGCATGTTTGCAAATACAGGTAGGCTGTGTATGTGATGGTTTTTATGCAGGTTGGCAGTGGTGGAATGTAACAGAGTACTTTTACTCAAGTACTGTACTTAAAGCTGCAGTGGGTAGAAATGGAGCAAATATGATTAAAAAAAGTTATTTTTATAAAACGTTCACTATATCCTGACAGTAGTTCATGAGAAAGGTAATCTAAAAAAATCATGTGCCTCTGTTTCCTCCGGTGCTCGTATTGCAAGATTTCACAGATCGGAGGAAAACAACCAATCAGAGCCGAGCTGGAGCCTGACGTCTCTGAGCAGCTGTCAATCACTTCCGAACTCCGATCAAACAGTCAAACTAGGCAGCGCTGATCAAATATTAAATAATATTATATCAAATATTTTCAGAAACATCTTGTAGTGTACTGTTCAGCTGTAAAATGAGAAAGCTTAGTATTTCCTCTACAGATCTCAACATGGCTCCCGGGTCACAAACTTTCTCATTTTACAGCTTAACACACTACAAGATGTTTCTGAAAACATTTGAGGAGAGAAATAGGCATTACAGTAACAGAATATTGATTCATATTTGATCAGCGCTGCCTAGTTTGACCGTTTGATCGGAGTTCGAGAGTGATTGACAGCTGCTCAGAGACGACAGGCTCCAGCTCGGCTCTGATTGGTTGTTTTCCTCCGTTCTGTGAAATCTTGCAGATGCCACTAGGAGCACCGGAGGACACAGAGGAACAAGATTTTTTTCAGATTACCTGTCTCATGAACTACTGTCAGGATATAGTGCCGGTTTATAAAAAATAACTTTTTTTAATCATATTTGCTCCATTTCTACCCACTGCAGCTTTAAATACAGTACTTGAGTAAATGTACTCTTGTTACATTCCACCACTGCCAACCTGCATAAATACAAGCACATACACAGCCTACCTGTATTTGCAAACATGCATTATCTTCTCCCACAAAGCTGAGACACTTTCTCCCACAAATAATAATAAAATACTAATAATTTTAATCATATTTGCTCCAATTCTATCCACTGCTGCTTTAAGTAACATTTTGAATGCAGGGCTTTTACTTGTAATGGTGTATTTCTACACTGTGGTATTTCTACGTTTACTAAAGGATCTGAGTACTTCTTCCATCTCTGCAGTAATTAATGCCTTATAAATGAGTCAGTTTTCTATGGAAAATATGTGTGTGGCTCTATACCTGCCTATGAATATGAATACAGATGAATGTTCACACTGTAGGATGAGGGGAACCTGCACGCTCTAATCTGACTGCAGGTGTCTTCCTCGCGTGAACATGAGCTCGAGGAGAGACAGAGAGAGAGAGAGAGAGAGAGAGAGAGAGATAGAGAGAGAGAGAAAACACGATCCCAGGAGCGATGATGTGACATCAAAACGCGATGACCTAGAAATGGAGCGTGCGTATAGAAGAAGCTTCGTGCGTAAGCAACAGTGAGCTTTTGTGGCACTTGGCTCAGGCTGCTGATGTGTACGTTGCTGCTGATGCGTGTTTAAAGAAAAAAATACATTGCAATTGGATCTATTTTGTGGAGCTAATTAAAGAGGAAAACACTCGAGTAGATTAAATAAATGCACGTGTGCAGGTCTCCTCTCGACCACTCACTCTCACTGTCTCCTATTGTCTCATAATGCGCGCTCAAGCACGACGATAAACCCCCATCATCTCATCATCATCATGCTCATGAAGCTGTGTGAATCTTAGAGTTTATTTATCTCATTTTGCATTCCACATCAGTTTTTTTTACAACAATAGCGAGACAAAATCATATTTGTCCTTTGATTTTTTTTTTTGTTCGAATCCCACATCATTTATTTTTCCTCCCTCCATTTGGCATTATGTGATACAGCTACAAATGACAAGTTGCAGGTTATAAAAGCAGCGAGCACGACCCCCTTTAACCGACCATCATTATAGGGTCGTCATTTCCAAACGATTAATTAAAAAGGCGCGTGCCAAATAGGGGGGCTCTCGTGTCCATGCGCGCTCTGGCTGCCTTCATCACAAACCATGCACACAGCAGCTTGTGCACAGCACCGTTGTGATTGGGGGTCGCTGTGCGTGCAGGAGGCGGAACCAGAGCTCAATCTTCACATCCCACTTTTGGAGCAAATTACTGGGAACGTTTAGTCTGAAACACATGACACATGAGCGCAGTTCTTTGGGACGGAGGACGGACGTAGTGGGACAGAGAGACAGAGAGACAGGTCGACACGACACGACGTGGGGGTCGGAGGCTGAGATCTGTGTGTGTGGAGATATTTGGAGTTTGGAGGAGGACGCTGGTACTTCTCTGGTAAGGCTTTCTGCTGTGCGCTTTATAACGTCGACGCATTTTAACTTAACGAGCGTGTTTTTCACAGATATGGGGACCTAAATATGAGCATGCATTTCAATGAACATGCTCCTTGTGCTCGAGTGTGACATTTACTAAAACGAGAGTAAAATGCAGAGTAGAAGTGTTTCATTCATGCATTCTCCTCGGTGGCCAGATATAACCAGCCATAGAGTAGAGTAGAGAGAAAGAGAGAGAGGTGACATTACAAATCGTGCAGCACTTGATGTGTATAGCTGCATAATAACATAACCTACTATTGAGATTCCCACTTGCACACAGACAGATCTCCTTTGTTAGTGCTTTTCTTTTCCTTTCCTCGGGGCTTATCTTGGAATCTGCAGGGATGATTTGGTGCACAACTGGATAAATGTTTCCTCTGCTTATAGAGTGAAACCTCAGATTAAAAACAGTCATCCCAGTGATGCCCTCTCCTCTCACCACCATGATGATCAAGTAGAGTAGCTTAGTGAGATCAAACTTGGGCATTGGATGGAAGCTCCTCCATGACCCTGCTTCTTATGATTTTCATTTTCATTTGGAACACTTTTCTATCTTTACTGCATCTGTCGTGCCGGTCAGGACTATAGGAATGACATTGTTTCAGTAATGTAAACGTATGAGGTATTCAGTCTATACAGCTTCATTTTCTGGATTGCCTGTCATATTTTGAAGCATCCACAGCTGGCTCACACCAGTCACAGCTCAGCTACAGGTGCCATCTGGTCCTCATGTGTGGTGATGTCGCCTAGTCTGACTGACATATGCAGGCTTTTGGTGGGATGCCAAGTCGAGCTAGGAAGGGGCCAAACAGCCCTCAAATATTATTCATCATATACAAACAGGGGCTGTCAATCGATTCAAATATTTAATCGCGATTAATCGCACGATTGTCCACGATTAATCGTGATTAATCGCACCTTAATTGCACATTTTTTTTATCTGTTCAAAATATACTGTAAAGGGAGATTTGTCAAGTATTTAATACTCTTATCAACATGGGAGTGGGCAAATATGCTTGCTTTATGCAAATGTATGTATATATGTTTTATTACAAATCAATTAACAACACAAAACAATGACAAATATTGTCCAGAAACCCTCACAGGTACTGCATTTAGCATAGTAAATATGCTCAAATCATAATGGCAAACTCAAGCCCAACAGGCAACAAAAGCTGTCAGTGTGTCAGTGTGCTGACTTGACTAAGACTTGCCCCAAACTGCATGTGATTATCATAAAGTGGGCATGTCTGTAAAGGGGAGACTCGTGGGTACCCATAGAACCCATTTTCATTCACATATCTTGAGGTCAGGGGTCAAGGGACCCCTTTGAAAATGACCATGACAGTTTTTCCTCTCCAAAATTTAGCATAAATTTGGAGCATTATTTAACCTCCTTCGTGACAAGCTAGTATGACATGGTTGGTACCAATGGATTCCTTAGGCTTTCTAGTTTTGTATGATGCTTGTATCTTCTAGCTTTAAAATTGAGCCCGCTACAACCTCCGAAATATAGATTGCGACAGCCCTAATACAGATATATAAATCTATATCTGATGTTACTTTGCAGGGGAAAATGCTGCTTTTAAGCACCCGTGCATTACTTTTGTTTGATTGGTCTGATTTAAGGCAATACATGTAAGAACTGAATGTGCATAGTAAACCAGATGCTTTTACTTTTTACAGATACTATTACTTTTAGCAAATGTATTTATTCATCCAGCTAGACTAGGTGCAAAGCATCCCATAGACTGGATAGATCTCTTAACAGCAGCATGGTTTCTGGTGTCAACCTGCAGCAGACAAAGTCCCCAGTCATTCACTCCTCCACGATGAGTCACCTCAAGGGCTTGTGTGCAGCAGGTGAGACTGTGACTGCTAGATTTGACGGTCCGGATCTGGCGAGAGCTGCCGTCTGGCCAGCTTGGCCTCTGCTTCCTCTCTCTCTCTCTCTGACTTGTCGTGGGTCCATGTGCTCCTGACTCTCTCCAAACTCCCATCCCAGTGTGAACAGACTGATCCAGCCTCAGCCGGGCAGTGGTGCGTGCTGAGCTTTTGATCTGGTGTGTTTCAGACTGTATCCTTGTGCCTGTGTGAGAGTGGAAGCATGTGTGCATGTGTGTGGTCATGCACAGGCACCGCCGAAGATTGGAATAGAGATTGAAAAGATATTGTGAGACGAATATCATCGCCTCGCAGGTTGATTAAAAAAGGTATTGATTGACAAGGAAAGAGGGAAAGAGTCACATCCCTCATTCACTACTACTATAGTAGGATTAAAGCAGAAAAGAAGCTATCAACAGTCTCTCTTTGTAGTTCTTCTTCTCTTTCAATCTGAGGTTAGTGGATAAGAAATGTTCAAGGCTCCCTCACCTGCCTCTTTTTTTCTTCACTATTGGATGAGACAGACTCAGATAACACACTAAGTATCCTATTTGATTTGATCAAAGCTCGGTGCCCAATGTACTCTTCTTATCCTGCAGCAGTATTGGTTTACCTCTGCAGGAATGAAAAGAAAACATGAAGGGATTGTTCAGTCTTAAAGTGCAATGTAGTTCACTGTGAGAAGAAAGGAACACCCTGCTGTGACTCTGTCGATGTATTAAACTATGAAAGAAGGACCCGAGCTTCTGTCTGAACTTGAGGTTTTACAGGAAACAGATTCATCTATCTATTCTCTCACTAGTTACAAAAATCCAGTGTTGTATCGGCACAGTCAAAATCATATTTAATCAGTTTGATAGATTATGTGCTTTGTTTTAGAAAGAAATGAAGGATGGGATAGAACATCTAGGCAATAGGTAACTTAAGGTATATGTGTCCCTTTTAGGGCTCATTTGCTTGTCATATCACAGTATTCCTACATTTTCTAAGTGCAGACTGATGAATGAAAGACTTGTGTGAACATACTGAGGGTTATCACAGATGAATTGCAGCTTGCATAAGGTCGCACCACTTAGAGCCCATCTAACCAATAGGCTGGCATTTATCCTAAGTAGGAGAAACCCTCAACACTGAGCTGCCCAGTAATCAACAGTAGATTAAGCAGAGTCTCACATCCATGTCTTATTATGGGAACAGCTGTCTAATGTAATTGAAACTTCATATTGGCTGAAAAATGCACATGTACTGTTTGCATAATACTGTATTAATCCCGATACTGCGGTGGTTCCTCAAAGGGTCCGTGTCTATGAGCTGTGAGCAGTTCAACTGAAGAGTATAGTTGTTTTTCTTGATTGATTGATAAGGCCCGAATAGATAACACAGTCCGAAAAGGCATATAAATGACACGATAATGCGCAAGGTGTTTCGCGTGCACTAGGAACGCCTTTCTTGCTTTTGCCATGTCTTTTGCACACTGGACTGCGATGTAAGCGAATCTGTGTAAATATGCTCCGCTCAGAGCTAGTGACGTTGAATAAAAAGCGAGAAAGAGCGCTTATGGTGGGCGGATGGGGAGGTGTATGGGTCCAACAAATATAGAACTTTGAACCAGGAGACCGGTGTTCGGGACCGGTACTTTGTTTTGTAAGTTACGTTGTTTTTTAGTGACATTTGTGACATGTTTTCCGTACTTAAGCGATGTTGTTTCAGTGCGTATTTTACGTACTTATTTTAAGCCCAACCATGGCATTTTTCTTAAACCTAACTAAGTGGTTTTGTTGCCTCAACCTAACTCGGACGTTACTGTAGTTTTGTTTCGTGGCGTACAAATGACACGCGGAAAGCCTAAAATGAGTCCTCATAACATGTGTAATGTTCGTGTAATGTCGTGCTATTTACACGCCTTCCCATGAGAGGGTTGGATAACACTGTACAGACAAGACAAGCAAAATTTACCAAAACTTTTTATTCCCGACACCCATGTTGGGAACCACTGCCAGAGGGCATTTCTTTCACTTGTCCTTCTCATAAGGAGATCAGAGTAAAGGGCCGGCTGGTGTAAGTCTCTCTTGCTTCTTCTAGATTAAAATGCCAAAGACACTTCAGAGGACAGACAGAGGAAAGATTTGTGCCACCTTTTTCACCCCAAAGTCTGAATCTTCTGAGTCTCAGCTAGAGCTGTATTTCTGCTCATTATCCATCGCTGGCTTATTGTACTCAGCGCAATTCTTAGTCCTATAAGGGATTTGATACTTAAGCCTCACATTGATCTGCTTACAGCGGGTGCCTGCTGTGCTCTGGAGGTCTCTGTTAGTGGATTGGGATTTGGACGTCCATGGTGCCGCGGCATGTGACAGAGTCAGCAGTGCAACATCCACCATGGTGGTCAAACACTGCGTGAGTTGTACTTCCAGCCCAATGAATGCATTCGCCCCCACGGTGCACTCTCTTTCTTTTGCCCTCCTCCCATGTGATGAGGAGGAAACAGGAGGGAGACGAGTGGCAGATGCCAGCAGAGGATGGGACTTTGTTTTAGGGCGCATGATTGAGAGAAGACAGAGCTGGCATTGAACGGTGTGGCGTTGAGGGAGGACTGTCTGGTTAGCTGATTGCATCATGACCTATTGTTCTAACTGATACAACTGGCATACGGTGTCCTCACAGAGGTTGTGTCCTTGACCGTGCTACTGCCGTCCTTCCTCAGATATTCTGCGTAGGAGCCACGGTGCAAAATAACCACAGCTGACTATCTGAAGGAGACAAAAAGCCATATGCTTTTATGTCAAGTAAGACCTGTTGGGTAAACCGGTAGATCTGCAACAATTAGTCGATTAATCGATCAAAAGAAAATTCAACCGCAACTATTTTGATAATCATTTAAGTCATTCTTTAAGCAAAAATGCCAAAAATGTGATGATTCGAGGTTCTCAAATGAGAATTTGCTACCTTTATTGATCTTACTTTATAGTAAATTGAATATTTGGGGTTTTGAACTGTTAGTTGGACAAAACAAGACAACTGATGACGTCACCTTGTGCCCCCAGGATAATGTGATGATCATTTTTCACTGTTATCTGATGTTTTATAGACCAAACGATGAATCGAGAGTTAGTTACAGTCCCATAAACAGGAACTTCTTAAAGCTAGATCTTACATAATCGTCCAAAGTCCAGAGTCATGGGTATTGTGAGGTCTTTCATACTTAGAGTCTAACTGTATTTCTGCCTGGTTGATTGATTTTAATGGATCTACATTATTAGACATCCTGACATAGAGACGAAACTTGGGCGGGGGGGGGGGGGAGGGCTTTCGCTTCATCGCCTGCCACAGCTAAGTGAAAACCAGGTTTCACTTTTACATAACGTTTAAATTAATACTTTGATTTGTTTGTTCAGTATGTTCCAAACACTCATAGTTTCTCCACAACAAAGCTACATGCACTCCAAAAGTACTGTATTTAGTGAGTACTTCTGATGCAACGATTGTTTGAAATATACTGAATACACAGATCAATGACGTAGAAGTGGATAATACTGCAGGAATAAGTTTCCATTAGAGCCCGATCGATAAATCGGCCAGACTGATATAAATCATCTGATCTTAGCTCATTGCAGATATATTGATATCGGACTGAGTCACCATTTCATAGTTTGTCCACAAGAGAGTAGTGACATTTTGTTATATTCATCCAGAAAAAAACAACAAGCAAAACAAAGTGGTATGCGTGCCAGAAGTACTTGTTGAAATGTTTGCACGTACAGTGTGTCAGCAGCGTCGTCACATATTTTTCATTTATATTCATAGTTATACTAAACTAATACTGAAGAGTGTGCAAATCGTGTTTGCTCTCACCATGACTTGCAAGCTTCTTCATCTAGTGAGTCCGCTGGCATTCGCTTCCAGGGCTGTATTCGACAGCAGTCTGAGAACAGGCCCAATTTGATTTGGCATCAGCATGCCATCATTGTGTTACTGTCCAGACCAGTTCTTATCACCCTTCCTTTATTCATTCAGATAAAATGAATGGAGCACATGTGGCACGTGTAAATACACGACCTCTAAGAAAACAAAAAACACAGTTACATCCATCCCAGTAATTTACTGTTTTGGCAAGAAGCCTTAATTTGACCATGCAATTTATCTCTATCTCGTCACTTTTGCATAAGTTCATCATGTTTTTTCTAATTTATGAATATCTAACTTTACGTATACACCTTCCTGGCTCTGACTTCTTACTCTACCTCCATGATTCCCTTCTGCAAACAATGTATGTCACATTGTCGTTTTCTTTTGCAATGTGTACAACCCATTTTTTTTAGATAACACACAATCTGGCGTCTAATAAAACACAAGAAGTTAGTTTACTGTATGCAAAAATATATTATAAAAGGTGCTTGTTAACAGCTTAATTGCAGTTTTGCTTATTAAGCAGCTGCACAGTGTTACTGTGTTCTGCACAGAGGTGATGAAGGCAGCTTGTGAGCCAGGGAGCCACAGGGCTGAGATCACATTCAAATCAAGTGAATAATTTGTTCTACATACAAAGTGTGATGTTGAAACAGATGTGGAAATATACAGAGTCTTAATAACCCGTCATCATCACCTCAAGACCAACATGGCATTTGAGATCCGCGCTGTAAACAGTATTTGTATCCACACTGGTGATACCCTGAATGATTTCCTCCTTTTTGCATTTCTCAGTTTTGATATGCTGTTTCTGTTTGGACACGCTTTCCTCCTTTTCAGTTTTCTCTTTGATCCCACCGCGATACCCACGTTAAGTCAACAAGTGACTTAAATTTACTATGCTCTCAGTGCCTAATTATAGGTGCATCCTGCACCTGGAGAAGTGTGTGTGTGTGTTAGCATCAAACATGCACGGCCGCCCGGAGCTGCAATTTGACTGTCATCAGAGGCAAATGGAGACGCATTTAATGGAGGATTGTGCAAATAACAGGAGGAAGTCTGCTTCATTACAGATTCCGCTGGATTCGATAACCTTGACACAATTTGCAAGAACCAGTTTAAAAGGAAAATATTTCCAAAATATTACACTGGGAACTGCACTGAACTAGATGCTACATAAACAAATGAATAAATAAACACATGCATAAATAGAAAAAAAGGGCAGTAATAATAAATGAAGACCATATTTTACTATTTTATAGCACCAAAGAAATGGAAAAAGTCTTGAACTTGGCTAATGCACTACAGCAATAATCTAACTCGTTTGATAAGACATTGTAGTGTGTGTCTCATTGAGTGAATCAGATGCTAATTACAAGTGCAAATTTAAGCAAAGCTCAGCGCCCTGCACTTTTGTGTACGTAAATCTGAACCTTAACATCATATTGATTACTTTAGTCCTGCATCTTACCACTCCACTTTTGTTTTTCCCAGTAGCTGTTTGTACCTGTCCTGCATGTACTGTTTTAAAGAAGTCTCTGGACGATGCTATTCTAGTGTCCCTTCCTGTCTGTGGGGTGTCCAGTGTCAGAGTTGAGCCAGAGTGACAGAAAGTGTTGTGTGATTCTATAAATAAATCACACTTTCAGTGAGTCACCACGCTGGTGCTCCCACGCAGGCGCGTCACAAGACAGTAAAGACAATCCACACTGCGTCACTATTTCCGGGATCCAGCCCCGCGTTATAGTGCCGACACCCGTCATGATCGAGGTACCGCACGCCAGTCAGGCCAGGAGACATAACAGTAGACCGCTGGCCTACTGTGAGTCTCACAGAGGAAATACACAAATCTGAGTGACCAAACAATTGACTACCCAAAATCAACAAATGTAGTCTTAAAGAGGAGGTATTGTGGAAAACAAAAAAGTTTTGGAGTGGATTTTGCCATTAGAGTAGAGTTCCACTACCCGTCCCGAACTCAACAGGTTACAACCATACGTATATATAGATGGACGACGCGTCTCCACTTCCTCCTACTGTACAAAAGTGAAGCCCAGATATCCTGGATACGGGAGCTGCCATCTTGAGATTTTGACGTCATTTGGAGCCAGACTAACCATAATATCTCTATAAATACATTTATGATCTAATTGACACATGTTCTATTACACAGATTTTTGACATCTCATCCCATTTTTATAGCATCAAATAACTAATTGAAACCAAACTTATCAGAAAAAGTAACACTTGAACATACATCAGTGTGACAAGAACTACCTAAAATGACAGAAACCATCTTTGGTAAAACGTATTTTACGTATATTTTGACAACCATTTGTGGAACAAATATCACCAACATGCTTTAAGGACATACAGCTGTCATACCAATTTCACAAAAAAAGACCACATCCCCCCATCTCCTACACATCCTGTTATAGTCTCAAATAGTTTGGGATGAGTAAATAATTCAACCTGTGCATCAGAGATCATATATCTTTATAATATTGCATCATTTGGATGTTATTTAACATCAGGTTATGCATTGACATGATTGACTATAGACAGCCGTGTTTTTATGTGCAAATATTTTAGACTATGTGTGGTGATGTGTGTGCATGAAGCCATTCAATTCACCATTCCATATAGTGCTTACACGTCAGCATCCATCCCTTTATAAGGAAACGTAGCTTACCGAATCATCAAAGGAGATTTGAGAGAAAATTGTTGCAATCGTTTATTTTCCTGCTTTGAACATACAGAATAATCCCGATTAAAGACTCTGTCTGTCTCACTTGCTGTGAGATAATACCTTCCACATGATGGCAGTGGATATTTAAATGAGACCACGTCCTGCATCATTTTACAGTCTCTGACGTGTGTATCTCACAGCAGTTTATAGGAACCCTGGAGATGTGGAGCATCTCAGAAACTCACATACAAATCTCTGAGTCAGAAGTTAATCCCCTATTCTCCCTGCTGGCTAATCACAGCGGTAGTCAAGCCTGCAGCAGAGAGAGAGAGAGAGAGGGAGAGAGAGAGAGAGAGAGACAACACTGTAAGGAAAGAGAAACAGAGCATACCGAGGCCCAAAAGGCAAGTAGTGTCTAATGAGAGACTCAAACACACAGTTACAACATTACTCTCCTCAGTTTGTGGTGAATGTTATGAAAAGTCAAGTAAACTCTCACACCCAGTCATAGAGACATTAGACTATTTCATTTTTATATTGTGGGGCATTTTTTTATGCCTTGTTAAGAAAGTCAACAGTAAAGGGATGACAGGAAATAATGGGAGAGAGATGGAGAACGACAAAAGGCAACACAGGTCCTCGGCTGGTTCGTGGTCATTTGCAGCATGGTCTACAATAGGCCACCAGGGAGCTCCAGCGTTCTCATCACTAATCGCCCCCCTGAGCAGAGCGCTAATTAGCAGGAATGATTGAAAACATCTGTGTGGGTCTGCAGAGCCTTTAATTACATCTCCAGTCTTCCTCAACATGAAAACACCTCCTGGATAGTTTATCCATAGCTGAAGCTTTATGTTTTCGGCCATCGTGTTTTAAAGGTGTTAAATATTCAAAGCATTAATATAGCATCAAAAAACTATTTGCTATGTAAAGATATAGAGGAGTAATGTCTACCTGAGCAGAGTCATTCTCTCCCTCTGTGTGTTTTAATCAGAGCTTCTCCTTGTTTTGTTGACATAGCCGGGCCTTTTAGTGCATGTTCGTGCATGTGAGCGTGCCTCACTGGCTTGCTCACAAACGCTGCTCTGCACTGCTCTGCACTGCTCTCTGCCGGCAGTTACAGCGGATAATGTCGTCCCAACCGACCCACCCTCCGGTTCCCCCTCAGGTAAACACTGTCATATCTGTCTGCAGTTTCGCCGTTGTTTGCACTGTTAGCACCGTTATCTGCAAGCCGCCTGCTCGCCGTCGCCATGTTGAGAGCGGTTGAGAGGCAATAGAAATGCTCCCAATCCCGTATTTAGCACCTTTTAATTATTTCAACTTTCCGTCAAATTTCCATCTGTTTGGTACAGTATGACGAATGGCTACTAAATACTACACTACCCAAGAGCCTCAGTCGCCATTGCTGTGGAGAAGAAGACTGTCAAGAGGCGCAAATTGGAGCTCTAGGCAAAAATGTTTTGCTAATGCATGTGGCAACAAAACACTGCACTGTAGCTGGTGGGGTGGGGAAAAATGTTTGATTCATGAAACTTCCCAAAAAATTTGAAACCCTTTTTTTCTACAATATAACCCAGATATTGCTAATTGATGGACAGCAGTCCTACACACTGGGGCTGTCAATGAATATTCTAAATTTAAATATATATTCCAATTGTAAAAAAACAGACATTCAAATCTGAAAATGAATACTGTATTCGATTGTGAAGTTAAAAAAAAGCAGCACTACCGTGGCTGTCTGCCTTGCACGTACTGAATGCATCACATGGCGGGATGGCGGGATTTACACAACGTCACTTTCAGTAATTGAAAATGAAACGTAGTGAATGAAATGTGTCAGGTCGAGCTGAACGAGGAATAATTCAACAACTAGCGTAATGATGGCAGAGAACTGGGCCGCAGAGACAGCGACACCGTGTCCTAACGGCAGGCGTTACGTTACGTCATGTAAACAAACCACGTACGTGACCACTTAAAAGATGGGTACAGTGTAGTGAGTTGTACATACTGTATATATACTGTATATATAGTTTCATGCCCATGCTCTGTCATAGAAACACAGAAGATATATATATTGCAAACATCTTGGTTCTACAGTGAGTGTAATCCTACATGATGATGGTAGCTTTATTTTCTGCCTGTAGCTGTTTGGGATGTTTCATTCATCCAACAACAGCATGACGTCTGTGTGTGTGTGTGTGTGTGTGTGTGTGCATGTTCACCCTTGTGTGAAGAACCAGAATACAGACAGATGGTTGCTGGCTGTGTTCGGCGATTGTTTGCCGCTTATTTCAGGCAGCTGCGGTGCTCGGCGGCACATGCGGCATCACTTTAAACACAGCTCGGAGTGTGACATGATGACGTGGGGGTTACAGTGAGGCTATTCACTCCTCTGCTGCTATTTTTATACAGGAGCAAGAGTGTGTGGATGGAGTGACCTGAGCGGTTTGATCCTGATTTCCTGCTTCAGCGAGATGGGCTCTTAATCTGACCTACTCTTATCATCCTGAGCTGTCAGAGGTCCCTGGTCTCAACGCACTGTTTTACAATAAAATGTCCTCTGATAGATCTATTAGCTGCTCATCAGTGAAATTGTTGGCATGTGTAATCTCTTAATCTGCAGGAAATCTCTTCCTGTTCATGGACAGAGAGTCAGGATGAGGAATTAGCTTTAGATGCTATATAGTGCAATAAAATCCTTTCGGAAGGGAGTTTTTTTATTTTCATTTCCAATTTTCACAATTACTGTGGTGAGATAGGTTTGCTTTCTTTCAAATGACCTGCAGAGTAGTGATGAAGAAAAGGTTATTCAGGCGTCTTAATGGAATTTAAAACAGTTTAGCTCTGCTTTAACGCATCCATTGAACGGGGAGTAAGAAAAAACAGTCAATGAGTGAGTGTCCACATGCACTGTAGCAGATTAAGAGTCTCTGAAAATTACAGTGGAGACTCAATTAAGAAAGCTTATACTGCCAGAGGACTATGAGAATGTCATCAAGTAGTGACAGAGGAGGCAGTATTACACTTTGAGATTACTCATTGCATAAACTACACACACACACATTTAATTATTCACCGAATGAAGTACAAATGCACACTTGCATAGCAATAAGTGAGGATGAATCAGCATGCACTGCGTCATTTGGTCCAGGTATCATTGAAGGAATAACAATCAGTTGAGCTGCCTCCTCCTCCTCGTGGGATGACGTCTCTCAGCAGAGTTGCTGACGTCAGAGCCTGCGAACCGAGGCGCATTGCACTCGCTGTGTGTTGGCAAACCGAGGTGATGTTTTGGATGAGGGCTTGAATAAACATAGCCTCTGCTGTTGCTGTGAAAAGACTCATTTACTCCCACCAAGAGCATCACAATGTGGCATTAACTCTTGCATAGGATTCGGAAGTTCGGGTTTCAGTGGGGATTTCTAATGCTAATCTTTATTTCCGCCTGGTCCTTCTGTTGTTTATTCTTATTTTCTGTTCTCCTATACAACTATTGTTTTATTTTGTTACGAAGCTTCGTTAAACTATGCTTCTGCTCCCGAGACATGAGATTTATTTAATCTGTGACAGAGAGACAATCAGACAGATTGATTATCAGCCTGTCAGCCTCTCTATGATCTGTAATGTCGCAGGGTGCAATTAGGAAAATGAACACGCCAAATGAACCCACGTTATTGATGTGGACATCTTGAAAATGTCTTGTGGTTCAGTTACATTGATGCTTTTTGATGACATGTCTGCTCTCATAAAAATGTTTTTCTTTTGGATACGAGACGTTTTAAAATGAGGGTAAATTGTAATTTCTCACGCAGACAGTTGCATATGTGTTTCTGGATGACATACAGTCTGCAGACTACAAAGCAGTTCAGTTTTGCTGAACATTTCCTCATGAGCACACAACTCTTCCTCTGTTTCATACCACAATGGTGCTATGGTAACTGCTGTTCATGCCTGCAGGGCTCAACTCAATTGTCTTTGTGCTCGTTCTCATTTTCCTTCATTTTCTTAGTTGTAATAATTGGTGGTGTCACTCAACAAATTGGATCTTATTACACCAGATAGCGGTAGTAAGATTTTATATATTATATTTAGATTCTATGTACTGCAAATACTTGTAGGTCTACGGGGTGAGAAAGAGACCCCACAATACGATATTATCACGATACTAAGTCACGATACAATCTAATTGTGATTTTAAACATTTTGAATATTGCGATAAGATATGTCTGTCCAGGGTCAAATTGATCACCATAAGCGGATGATTATTATAACCAAATTTGTGTTGTTGTGCATCATTTCTAATGCAGATTACCATCTAATTTACATTTGTATATTAATTACATGAATAGAGAGCAATATGGGCCGCTTTGCTATTTAGCCAACTGGCTCGCTGAAAATTCTTCTACCTTTTCCCTCACCGGGGCTCCTCGTTCTTTCAACTGGTAGCGGTGTGGAGGGAAACGGGCGCCGGTCTGCATGTGTGCCACAGAACCAGCAGAGGATCGGAAAGAGTTTCACTGTGGGGGCATTACGAGACCAGATGTTATCAATCCACTTGACGAGGGTGCTTTCCCCGTGCGCATTCATTTTTTCCATTCAGAGATGACTTTTTCTTTTCCCGTCATGATACCAATGTGCACACGGCATCATCCTCAGGTTTCCAGTCGGAAATGGTTTTTCATATGTTGTCATATATGAAAAGACCCAACATGAACACTGTAAGCGGACTACTTGATCACTATAAGCGAATTATTTAAACAGCGTTTGTATAGGAATGATCCTATCCCAAGCTTTTTGATCCATAAAAGCGGTTGGTCACTGTAACCGTGATCACTATAAGCTGTTTCCACTGTATTGCGATTTATTACCTTTTTTTGTCAACATCTGTTTTATCTAATAAGATACAGTTTTCTCTGTTCATCTCAGAAATTTCATTCACATATCTTGAGGTCAGAGGTCAACAGACCCCTTTAAAATGACCATGCCAGTTTTTCTTTCCCAAAATTTTGGAGCGTTATTTAGTGTTATTCCTGACAAGCTAACATGACATGGTTGGTACCAATCGATTCCTCAGATTTTCTAGTTTCATATGATGCCAGTAACTTCACTTTAGCTTTAAGACTGAGCCCACTACATTCTCTGAAAGACAGAATAGCAGGCTGTCGGATTGTTAAGAGGTTAATAGTTTTTATACTATACGTGACGTCTGTGTATCGATACAATATTGCCACGCAAAATATCGCGATACTATGCTGTAACGATTTCTTCCCCCACCCCTAGTCTACATTAAATATTTCCATACAGAATTTGTCCCATAAGATCCTTATACCTTATCCACATCTTCAACTGAATCTGTATTATTTCTGTACACATATCTATATTTATGATAATACATGATATTAGAGTTTGTGTTTCTGCTGCCAAAACTTTGTCCTACTTTAGAAGGAGCTATTTCCCCACAGCGTTTCAGCTTCCTCCTTTTCTCCTTCATTTGCTCCAAACTTGGAGGACTGGAGAGAACAAGCTTTCTAAAAATAAGAGGCTCTGACTGAATTAGTGTGTTTTCGCTCAACCACTTCCAAGGATGTCATGTATTGCCTTTTTTGTTATTGAATATATTGATTGCAGGAGCCACAACTCTGTCCAATCAGGTCTGCTGTTTCAAGCTGCGCTGCTTGAGGCCATTGAAGAGGCACCCTTGTAGCCGGACAGCCCATCGCGTATTGTCCGTGAAGGGCACCCCCCAACCTCCTCGTGATTTGTAGACTATCTGAGTGGCAGCGTGGTTCTGTGCAGTGATTTGTCCCACGAGAGGGGCCCTGCCTCCGCCATTGCTGCCGTCAGCAACTACCGCTACAACTGTGCATGAACACAGGATACTGGCATTTGCTGAATCCAAGGTGGCGTCTTTTCAATCAGAGCCCAGTGAAATACCTTTTCAGCCTCTCGAGTGGTCTGGCGAACTACAGCCAAGGGGGCCCCAGCAGTATAATGATGCCTGGCACAATAGTACCACTGTTCTCCAAACCCGTTCCCAGGAAACCGCACAACATGTGCCATTGTGCACTGTGCTTTGCTGCCCAACCACGTTGCCCGGCTTTAGCCAGAGACACCGAGAGGCCTGGCTGCGCAGCGGAGCTCGCAGCAACGTGGTTGGTAAGACAGGTTCAGAGGACTGCGAGACGGAGACCAGGGTTCATTCATCACCTCACACTGCGTTTGATGTGTTAAAATAATATTACAAAAAGCTACATTTAAAAGGCCAGGCCGTGAAGCGGAAGAGGCCTGAGGGGAACAAGGGACAGCTGAGTGGTTGCCAGGAATGGTAGTACAGAAAACCCTGAGCGTTGTTGTTAAGTGGAACCCTCCTCAATACGAGAGGAAACCAAGAGAAAAGTGACAAGCAGAAAAATGGAGGCACAAAGACGGCTAGAACTGGTTCGTAGCTGGTCCTAGCTGGTTCTTCTTTTATCATCTCAATGCTGGAGGTCCAACCATTTGTGTGCATTCCTCCTCTATGGCCCCAAACGTGCTCTCCATTATAGCCTCCACTGCTGTTTATGCAGCAGAGCAGTAAGGGCCAGCCAGGGAAAAGGCTTTGGCCAACTGCATCCAGGAGATACATGTCACAGGGGGGCCTCTCGGGGCCCAACAAACCAGCTGGTCAGCTAAGACACTACAGCAGGATAGCCAGGAAATAAGAGATCTGACGCAAAGCCCAGTGTGTCACAGAAAACTCTGTTTCCTCTGAGTGTAGACCTGTCAGTTGACGTGTCAATTATTCATGGGATTTGCCAAAACATCCATTTATTGTCAACTCTATATTTTAGCAGGAGTTTGTGTTTTTGCTTTAGATTACAACAAGGGAAAATGTTTGTTAGTTTTACTGTCACTCTGAGCTTGTTATTTCCATCCATTCAAATTTACAGTATCAGGGTTTTAACAAAATAACGACACAGAATTTTAATCTAAATCCCCAAAAGTTTTGTGTTGTAAATGGCAGCTGATTAGACTGTTGATGGCTATTATATAGGAATTATTGGTGGCTATAAGCACCATAGATGTGGGTCAATAGGGGCCTACCATCCCGAAAGAACATATAAAAGTAACTATGATAGGAATGGTAACGGAAGTCAGGTGCTTCGCCACGTGGGTTGGAGGTCGGGGATGGGTTCGCCTCCCATGTGAAACCAAAAACATGTAGTTGTCTTTGTGTTCACAAGCGTTACGTTTTGCTTTCACTTTTGAAACAGTTATTTTAAGCCAAACCGTGATGTTTTTCACTGAACTTAACCAATTGTTTTGTTGCCTAAACCTAAAAAAGTTGTAATTTTGTTGCCTAAACCTAAAGAAGCCTATTTTGTTTGTGTTCAAAATGTAACGATTCGTTCAGTTTTACATGTTAGAAGGTGTTGCTTTTAAGTTTCGTAACTGAACAATAATTAGACTACTATAATAAATACTCACATTCTCACAGGATAATAGACCATCTGAATAAACAAAGGGAAATAGAGTCTGGAAAACTGTGAAGACTGTGAGTGAAGACTTCTTTAGTTCGGGCCAAAAGCTGTAATACTGATGGCGTTTCGAGTTGGTGGACAGATGAGACTTGTGATTGGTGTAGAAGGTGATTGGAATCGCAACACTCTCCGTTCACGTGAAGTCCATGCGCGGAGCTACAGATGTTAGGACTGTGCATGTGAACAGTGCATGGACAGTAAAGCTGAAGAATAACTGACCTTCTGAACACAACGTAGTAGGCCCCTACTGACCCACATCTATGGTGCTTATAGCAATAGATAACGCCTATTTAATGGCCTGATAACAGTCGTATCGGGTGCAAATGGGGACAATGTGGTCTGAATCTTCATTTGTCAACAGTCCCATTAAGCCACAATATGTAATTCAGTCCCTTAATTACTTTAATAGGTCTGCGAGGAATGTTGTGTTCCATCTTGACATCTCTTTTGTCATCCTCTCCGTCAGCATTCGTAGAGTGATTTGGAGTTCAGTCACGTCCCTGTTGGGCCTTAAGGAAGATACAGACTCCGTTGAATGCCCTCAGGGTGGCCTCCTTTATCTTCCCACGTGTCTCTTATTGTTGGAAACTAGGAATGAAAGCATTGCTAGTGCCAATGCACTCTATGTCAATTTCTGACTGAGTTGGACTTCCTATAGAAAAGCAAATGTTATCTCCAGTCTCAAGCAACAGTTACGTGTTGTTGCTGTCCTATGAAAACCATGTATGTCCAAAATGTCAAGAAAAACAGTCCTGTTTTTAGCTTTGTGACAATGCATTTTTTCAGATAATCCAATGGGTGTTTAAATTGTTTATTTAAAAGAACAATGTGTAACATTTGGGGGGATCTATTAGCATAAATGGAATGTAATATTCATAATTATGTTTTCATTAGTGTATAATCACCTGAAACTAAGAATCGTGTTCTCATTAGCTTAGAATGAGTCCTTCATATCTACATAGGGAGCAGGTCCTCTTCATGGAGTCCTCCATGTTGCTCCGCCATGTTTCTACAGTAGCCCTGTAATGAGATAATAAACGTTATTCACTTCACCTCTCAGTGGTCATAATGTTATGGCTGATCAGTGTATACTATCATAGTATCATTACTGTCCAGTGAAAACCACAAATCTCTAAATTTTAGGGCTGCAACTAACGATTATTTTCATTGTCGATTAATCTGTTGATTATTGTTTGGTCTATAGAATGTCAGAAAATGATGAAAAATGTTGATCAGTGTTTCTTAAAGCCCAAGATGACGTCCTCAAATGTCTTGTTTTTTCCACAACTCAAAGATATTCAGTTCACTGTCATAGAGGAGTAAAGAAACCAGAAAATATTCACATTTAAGAAGCTGGAATCGGATAATTTTATCTTTTCTTTCTAAAAAAATAATTCAAACTGATTTATCAAAATAGTTGGCGATTAATTTAATAGTTAACAACTAATCGATTAATCATAAATCATCTGCAAAATTTGTGATTTTGAATTTTCAGGATGTTATGCTAATGCCCATATATTTTTTTCCCCACAGATCCCGGGAAGAAAATAGAAACTTCACTCTCAGAGCATTTTCCAAACACTTACACAGCCTCACACATTGACACATTTCAACAGACTCATTATTACACATACACACGGAGGCACCAGAGCAGATATGAGTGAGGATAAACCAGCCGACGCGGTGGAAACCGCCCCTGCTGAGGCGAACGCTATTCCTAATGGGAAAGGCCATGAGCCCGGGGAGGAGATCACAGCATCAGCCAAAACACCACCTGCAGAGGATGTGGAAAAGTGAGTATAATCCTACTTAACACATGTTGATCTATGTGGAATACCTTTTGAATCCACAGATCATTGTTTGCAAGAATTATATAATAATAATAATATCAGCATTCTCTGTTATAGGGCTGTTGCCAGATTCACTGGGTGCTTTTACTTGTCATCTTATCATGCCGCCTACTGAAGGTCTCACATGTCTTCTCTCATGCATCACATCACGTTACGCTCTGTGTGTTAAAAGAACATCAAGTGAAATAGGATAGTTGTCATGTGTAGCTTGCCTGTTTCCTTCCTAATCATCAGGTTCACTCCTTCAGCACGAGAAGGACTTATAGAGGCAAGATATGATGTGCAGTGTTTAGCTGGAATAAATCAGCTAGAGGGATTATAAAAAAATATTACCTAAATGGAAGGCCTCAATGCTCCCAATACATTAGGGAGAGATAGAAAATAGCACAATCCCTGTAACAGCAAATACTGTGTGTCCATTAACTGCCTGGTGATGTGCCTTTGAGCAAGACATTCGCCTCCTGCCTGCTCACTCATTGTACACTCATCTGTGCTGGATAATGGAGTGAGCTAAATGCCTCATTATCATGTCCCTGGTTGTCTAGCAATATTTATTTTGCATCCTCTTCCTATGTAATAGACGGCTTAATTAAAATGTGTCTTTCCGGGAAACAGATGATAATTTATAGATGGTCCCTTCACAGCATTATTTGCCTGTTTATATAATGACTGAGGGTGTTGTTTTTCCACTTTGTGCTCTCGTTGGGTGATGGACGGCCTCTCTCTACACTGCTTGTAGGGAAACTGTACCCAATAATGACCAGAATGCTAGGTATGTATGTATGTTATGATAAGGAAACAGAGAATGTGTTTCAAATTCAGTGTGCTCTGTAGAAATTAGCACAGCAAACCAACTTATTCTAAACCAGAGCCTGTACCATGAATAAGAAATTACATAATTTGTGATGAGTAGGGATGGGAATCGAGAATCAGTTCTCGTTGCGAACCAGTTCCTAGTTGTCCTATTCCTTCGAATCGCATGCCTCCGTGTCTATTGATTCCTCTTATCGATGCTTTCCAACTGTTGCGCATGCACAATGACGTAACGCCATACGCACGCTGTGTCATGTTTCAGTTTGTTTGGGACTGGAGCATTGATGTAGGGACCGGCGCCATGGCGGAGAAAGAAAACGCTCAATGCTACACTGTGGACAACAAATTAATCGATTAATCGCACATTTTTTATCTGTTCAAAATATACCGTAAAGGGAGATTTGTCAAGTATTTAATAATAATATGCTTGCTTTATGGAAATTTATGTATGTATTTATTATTGGAAATCAATTAACAACACAAAACAATGACAAATATTGTCCAGAAACCCTCACAGGTACTACATTTAGCATAAAACAATATGCTCAAATCATAACATGGCAAACTGAAGCCCAACAGGCAACAACAGCTGTCAGTGTGTCAGTGTGCTGACTTGACTATGACTTGCCCCACACTGCATGTGATTATCATAAAGTGGGCATGTCTGTAAAGGGGAGACTTGTGGGTACCCAGAGAACCCATTTTCATTCACATATCTTGAGGTCAGAGGTCAAGGGACCCCTTTGAAAATGGCCATGGCAGTTTTTCCTCTCTAAAATTTAGCGCAAGTTTAGAGCATTATTTAGCCTTTAAAGGTATTATGGTACCAACGGAGTCCTTAGGTTTTGTAGTTTCATATGATACCAGTCGATAAAAACTTAATTCAATTCCCATCCCTAGTGATGAGTATTGGGAGTTTTTGTTTATTGTGGTGTTACTTCATGTTCTTGACAGTATTTCTTTCCATTAGTCCCAACAAAACTGAGAATACAGAGGCCAACCTCCCAGAGAGCCAGGAGTTCTTATCAGGCGTGGAGGAAAAGAAACCCATGCGCTTTACAGATGTGAGTTCAAACACAGACAATTTATCAATGGTATCATATACATATGCAGTACTGCATGTACTATCAGATGACATAACATGTTTATTCCTTTCCTCTGTCTTGCATTTGTTACAGTTTGAGGGGAAAACGTCGTTCGGGATGTCTGTCTTCAACCTGGGCAATGCCATCATGGGAAGTGGGATCCTAGGACTGGCGTACGCCATGGCCAACACAGGGGTCGTCCTGTTTCTGTAAGATTTTTAAATGCATTTGATACACTAAATGTGTAACTAAATGTGATTACGGATTGAAAGAATGACTCGCGGCTCACAGATGTTGTTTGACTCATTTTCTTCCTGCTTTCCAGCAGAGGTCTGCGTCACACATACAGTAAATGGCCCCTAATTGTCTTGTATTAACCAGGCAGCAGGTTGTGACACAGAAGCCGATGACACAGGGCGCCTTTGTTTGATAAATAAAGGCTCGGATTAATAGCGTACTGGCAATCATTTACTCGCGCTATAAACAGGCTCAATCACGGATGCAGATAACCCAATTCTCTGCGGTTGATTTTGTACATATGGGGGGTTTAACATGTAAAAGCCTCTGCAGCAGAAGTGTCTGTCAGGATAATGATGTCACAATCAACTGCAGCTTTCAGGTTGATCATCTTTATTTTCATACAGATGCTTTTTCTACCTTATTTATATTCACAGGAGGTCTTCTGACCTTTGAGCTGCAGCGAGTGCTCACACTTGTTTTGGTCTTTTTATGGTTTTTGTTGACAATAAGAAAAATACAGAATATCTCCTGCCTGTAAAGCTTGTGGACTGGCTAGTATGTAGCTGGCTTTCAGGAAATCTCATTGGTATCACCATTTCATTGCCAGCGTGTCATGTACTGAGGCGGCTTCATCATCATCAGTTTTGTTGTTGGGTTGTGCGGCCGCTTGGGAGAGTCACTTTAATGCTACATGTCCACGATACATGGAATGCACCTGATTGGTCCCTGGTTCTCTGATCGCCATTTCAAACAGGAAACAACATGTCGGCCTGCTCATAAACTTTGTTATTACATCCAAACGATCCACCAAAATCTATTTCTAAAAACATTTTAAGCAAGAAATAGGCTATGTCACTGATGAATCTCATTTCATTTTATAACTCGATCGTCTAGTTTGACGGCTTAGTTCAAGTTTCGTGAGCCAGGCGTGTCGTGCTGGACGGACTCATTTGCACAAAGTTCAGATTTTTCAATTTTATGCAAATGCACACCCTCTCCAACCTACCGCAACACTCCCACCATGCACCGGGCGACTGCTTCTACTGCTTTCCATAGCAAAATGAATGGAAAGCGTTGAGACGCCCTTCGTCACCGATTTGGTGGAAATAGCCCATAACTGCGATCATTAACGTCTTTTGTTCCCTCATGGCTGGGTTGTAGAGCTCTGGATCGCCGATTACGCTATTGGCCGCCGCAGCGTGACGTCGAGTTGCGTTTCTCCAAAAATTAATTTTGCTTCTACTTTTCAGCCGCTGCAGCCGCAGCCCAAACGCACTATCTCCATTCAAAATAAATGCGAAGACTTGCGTTTTCGCCACACTGCCGGATCTGGTAATAGTAGTAGTAGTAGTAGTTTTCATTTATGGAGGCTGGATTCTGCATAAACATGCAAACATGAAGCTGAATATAATTCAAACTTGGTAGTGGTATAATATTGGACTGATTGGACTCTCATTTAGGTCAAACGTGTCATTTAAAATGTCCCCTTTTTTCAAGAGGTTTCCAGCTCAGGTTGATCTGTTTTGTTGCACGTTTCTCAAAAATAGTCACAGGCTGGTGTTTCCAGAGGGAAATCTCACCTGATAGCACTGACAACATCAACACTTTCTCCTTCTCGTCTTCCTCGTGCTGTTTTGACGCCTCTTCCTGATGGCGCTAGATTGTAGTGTCTGGTGCAGAAACTGGCAGAGCCAAGTAGTTTTCTGTGAAAGATTAAAGAGCGCTGCTGTAAGCCCCCCAGTATTAGATTTCTTTGAAAATTCAGGCACTGAAGGTTTATTTAACTAAACATCCCTGAATCAAAATTACAATACAGAGCCCCAGTGAGAGAGGTGAAGCAATGTTTTGGATGTTTGTGTAACCCTTGGCTTGTTTTTAAGTGGATTTGTAGCCATGGTGAAAAACTAGATGCTCTCCCCCCTTTGTAGGCCAGAGGCAGTTTGTTCATTAAACAACAGACTCTAAACAGAAAGGTAATAGCATATTCATGTTAGCATTCAAGATTAAAATCAATCTGGAAGAAATGTGAAGCTGGGTTTAATGTTTGACAGCTACTGCCGCTCTAAAATATTAGTCAAGGCTGTTATTTTCCAAGGCCAGCATGTCTGGAGGATTTCTCCCTCGTGTTAAAGAAAGCTTCTTAATTTGAGCTCAGCTGTGTGACTGTGGTTTTTCAGGCTGTCTGCTGTCTGGACTGGCTAAACCCTGTGTCACCAAACACCAAAGTCTTTGACACCTAGACAGGAGCTGAAGTGAACTCAAGCCGATTATTTAACTCTGATGAATACACATAATCGCGTGTGAATTGTACATGACCGAATACAACAGAGAGCGTGCATTTACCCGTCCTGTTAGCGATGAAAGGCCACATCTTTATGTGCATATCTGCACGATCTTGTATCAAACAATACTGACAAATACAGGCAGGGTCAGTGACATATTTGGCAAAGGAATGCTGGCCTTTTTTCTGTTTTTGTTTTTCACATTGGACTCCAGGCTGGTGATCGCCTCAAAAAACATTTTATCTTTTTTCGTAGCAGTTACATTGTGAACCTTATGTTCCTGCTCCTAAAGGGGACAGAAGACCTTCAAATGTGGCGACGATGTTTGCTCAAACACGGGGCGGTAAACACGCAACATAAATGGCAACAGCAAAACCAAATAGGCCTGTTACTGAGTATTTTTGTTACAAAGGTTGGTTTCATTTATCTCCGCTGACGGGGTCACCTGACATCTTCTGAAGAAGGATTGTGAAGTCTTTCATTCATTCACTTCAACCTGCCCTCTGATGTGATGCAAGATGCATCAATTCACTCCACATTATGACAACATTTGCTCATAATCGTTGATGTCTTTTGATTGATAACTGTATAACTATAGATATCTAACTATAAAGCGAGGAATCTCTGTCTGTCAGTCTGTCTGAATGTCCTTCGCATACCTCCAGAACCGCTTATCCGATCAACTTCACACTTGGCGGGCGTATTGCTGGCCAACAAAGGGAGTGTAGTGTTGAATGTGGTGCAATGTTACCATCTAGCTATATATATCTATATAAGCCACGCCCATTTGTATCTAGACTGATGCCATTTTCCGCCATCAGATTTTTTGCTACTACTCCTACAGATTTTGAGCAATTGTTACCAAATTTGGTACAGAACATCTCTGGACCAAGCTGGAAAAAGTTACTTTTTGGCATTTTTGATGTTTCATACAGTTTTGCTATAGCTGGTTCTCAAAGTTAGCTCAAATGCTGTAGGCAGGGCTTATATTACAAAAAATGTAATATCTCCTGAACACTTTGTGCTACTGTGACCACATTTGGTGGACACGGGTAGATATGATGTCTGAGTGACCATGGCAAATTTAGTGCTATTTTGCCAATAGGTGGCACTGTAGCAGCATCATTTAACTATAAAGGAAGTCTGTCTGTCTGTGTATGTATGACTGCCCTTCGCATATCTCGAGGACCGTTCATCCGATCAGCTTCACACTTGGCGGGTACAAGTAGCCATACCGGGGTTCTCGACAACGCTGCAAGCAGCACTTCTGGGGGCCAAGCACTCGGCCCGTCCGAATAGGCACTGCACTAGTTATTATGGATTAGCTGAACAATAGGTATGTTTACAAGGCAACCAGTCCATCCTGTATCCAATCCTATTTGAAGTTGCAATGCTTGTAATGTTCAGACTATAGTGAGGACATACTGTACGTGAAGTAAGGAACGTTTTTGGACTACAGTGAGAGCCACAATGTGACTCGTGCTCTTCATTTGTATCCAATCCTTGTTTTGGGATGTCCTTTGTTTCACTTTCCCTTATGGTCCGATGTTTCGTATCACAGATTTTTGTTGGCAGATGCAGAGGCTTCAGCGGGTCAGTGGCCTCGGCCCGGGTAGGAATGCAGCGGGGTGGAAAGCTGCGAGCAGAGCTACAGTGACCCAAGTGTGTCAGTCTGTCTGACTGTCAGCAGATCTGTCCTCCCACTGCCACTTGACTGACTAAATCCTCCACCGCAAGTCAGCCCAGCATTCTTTCACATCGTCTGAAAAGAAAAAAAAAAACAACAACAAAAAACCTGTTAACTGGCCAAGAGTTGAAGTCGAGTTGAAAGGCGTGCTGCCTGGCTTTTCCAAAAGGAGAGAGGAATGGAGAGCGTATGTGTGTGAGAGAGAGTTAATGTCGCCAACAGTAACAATAAAAGAGGAAGAAAATAGGAAATAGTAAGAATGAGGTGGACTGGGTCAGGGAAAGTCAGTAGATCAGGGACCCATTCACAAAACTTCCTCATGCTGGGGGTTCTCACAAAGGTCTTAGAAGTGATGCTCTTTAAACATCTCCCTTAAAACAGATATTAAATCCTCGTAAAAGATGTAACTTGTACACCTTGCGTACAAATGAAACACCATATAGCAGCTAGGGATGGGACAATATAGTATTATCTCTTGGATTGCGATAAAAAAACACAATAATTGATCGTGATGAATTTCCATTATCGGGATAAGCGTGAATATCATCATGAGTGACTTGAAAAAGCTGTCTAGCTCACTATCATGGTAGAGAGGTCAAAAATAGAGCTAGATTCAAAGGTGTATATGTATATATGCATTGTCATTTGGTGTTTGTGAACAAACCATTCAAAGTTGCCCGTCCTCCCGACTCAACCAGCGAGAGAGAGAGAGAGAGCGCAGCTGTGGTTGAGTGAGCTAAAGTGTGAATGAAGAGAGGGAGCGGCGTTAGCAAGAACAAAGCAGTTAATCAGAGAAATAAAAGGTTATTTTCTAATTTTCTTTCTGAGTTTCATGACGGTTACGTTTTAAAGCACAAATAAACATGACCACAACACTGCGGGAACGTGCCGCATTGCCCAGTATTGTTTAGTCCTTGTACTGTCGTATGAATAACTCAGCGTCTTGAATAGGGTTGCAAGTCATTTTTCAATACTAGTGCCAATATAATCCTTTTAAATACCAAAACAGTAAATCTTTTGATACCTCACTTTGAGAAATGTAAACATGTTGTTCTGCAAAACAGCAAAACAGTTTTTTCTTTTAATTAAAGAAGCCAAGTTCTAAAACGTTAAATGTTGCCGTAACACGAGCAGTCAGACAGTATAGACAGACAGTATCAGTAAATGATACGTCAGTATTTTTGTGATTTATTTTTGGTGTTTCATGTGCACATTCAGGAAGACTAAAGCAGATTTAAGGCCACGTTATGAGCTCTCCGAGTGTATTTTCAGCATTATTGTGAATATGGCCCCAGGTTTCTTAGCTCAGGCTCAGTCCACTCCGGATCATTAGGTATGTTTGAAAAATTAGACCCTTGTAATGAGAGCAACAGTCTAAACTGATGTTGGAGTGGATTACAATTACAACAAGATAGTAGTAGCTGATCACTGCAGCATGAAGAGGAATAACATGTAAAAACGGTGAATATGAGTCAGTGGAGAGTCCAGTCCCTCGTGAGGAGACAGCTCTGTTACTGAAGGAAGGATTGACTGTTGTTGTGACTGAAGTGGGTTATTCCACCGCTGACGAACAAAGACGAGAAGATTAATGTTTACAAAGGATTTTCCTCATTCTGTCAATCTCAGCATTGCGTTGGAAACATTTCTTTTGAAAGTGTCCATCTGGTGTGTGTGTGCTTACTTACAGTGTCAGAGGGCAGAGGGGCTGATGGGGCTGCAGCCTCCTCGGCTCAGCTTGAGTAACAATCAGGGTAAAGCAGCAGAGCCACAGGGACTCTGTTCTTCCAACACAATTTATGTGCCGGCATTCAGAAAATGTGTGCCTATGCTGCAGCTGTATAAATAACCCACAGGGTAATGTGTAGTGTAAAAATTGAACATGTAAAGTTGTTTGCAAAATGAGAACACTTGGCAATAATACTGTACATGTCTGCTGTTGTGTGTCTGTTTCAGGGTACTTCTAACGGTGGTGGCAGTCCTCTCGTCATATTCCATCCATTTACTGCTAAAGTCATCTGGTATTGTAGGTATGTATGTAGCCTGACAACATATAGAGCACGGTCTAGACCTGCTCTATATGAAAAGTGTCTCGAGATAACTTCTGTTATGATAGGACGGTATGAACTGAATTGAAATTGAATTGAATATGCATCTTATATGATTCAATGAATATATTTTCACATGCATTAAAGCTGAAGTAGGCGAGATTGGAGCAATATGATTAAAAAAAAAGCTATTTTTATAAAACGGTTGCTATATCCTGACAGTAGTATATGAAACAGGTAACCTGAAAAAAAATCATGTGCCTCTGTGTCCTCCGGTGCTCCTAACGGCATCTGCAAGATTTCACAGACCGGAGGAAAACAAGCAGTCAGAGCTGATCTTAGGTCTGCTGTCCATCTGCTGTCTATGAGAGCCGGCTGTCAATCACTCGTGAACTCCGACCAAACGGTCAAACTAGGCAGCGCTGATCAAATAGGAATCAATATTATGTTACTGTAATGCCTATTTCTCTCCTCAAATGCTTTCAGAATCATCTTGTAGTGTACTGTTTAGATGAGAAAATTTGTGTCGCGGTAGCCATTGTAAATTATCTTTAAGAAACGCCAAACTACCGGTCACATGACCGGAGCACAGCCAATAGGAACTGACCTGTGATTGGTCAAAGTGTCCCGTCACTGGCTAGACTTTTTAAAGCCTGAAAACAGCCATGAGGAGGTGCAGAAGTCTAGTTTTCTCTCAGAACACTTGAATTACAATATGCTGAAAGGTTATTATGGAATTTTTGCCCATTGATGCCAAAAATATACTGCACACTGCCACTTTAAGATGCCACCAGTACATTTCCATACAATGAAAACCTTGTGCCCTCACTGCTTTCCCATCGACATGTTCAAAGTATACACCATAAATCTAAAACCGTAGATGCAACATTATGTCATGACTAATGGGATAACCGTCCGTCATCTCATCTGGGTATTCTTTACTATCGCCACCATGGGCAGCAACTGGTTGCCAGCTCTTCAGCACCTTATTGTTTTGCAGCACATTTACAGTTAACAAGGCTCTTCAGCCTCTCCTCTCGACATCAAAACAAACCCCATGCGGGTTGACCGGAAAAAAAACAAGAAGTGACTGATTGTAATTGTCTGCCTATAAGCCATAATACTGAATCTATTTTAGATTTCTACCTAAAAAGATATTGCTTAATGTAGTATATTAGCCATTCAGAATACCAAAGACAGTTCTTACATATTAAGCTCAAGCAAAATTGAAAAAATAAAATCATTGTCTGCAATATAAATTCACAATTATGAGATTATCTTCATGATTTAAACATGATTTGTTCTCTTGGAGCTATAATAATCAAAATTATAGCAGAAACTTTGTTTTGTTGATTTGTTCTAGACAGGCACAGTTGTCTTACGCTCATTACTTTGAATAAAAAACAGTATTGGTAGAAAAATACAAGGATTATAAGGTCAACATAAGCC
This sequence comes from Hozukius guyotensis, assembly GCA_916700995.1. Taxonomy (NCBI): domain Eukaryota; kingdom Metazoa; phylum Chordata; class Actinopteri; order Perciformes; family Sebastidae; genus Hozukius; species Hozukius guyotensis. Next base: position 96,714 of record CAKALU010068662.1, read on the forward strand.
TCTTTCACCAATTACAGAAAGTAGCAGCAGTGAAAATAAGTGACGGCCTGTATTGTCTCTGATAATGACTGATAGCTCCCTATTATTGTGGATGCCTGCTGAGTCACTTCAGATTAGATATCAGACACCAAGCCACACTATTAAACCTCCTGTAAGAACACTTTCAATAGTGCAGCAATAGAAACTGACAAAAGTTTTTGTAAACATGCCACATTTCTTAAGTCATCTAAGAAAAGGTAGATTTTCCCCCGAGCCTTTTTCAGTATGCAGTCGCTGTTCTCAGACCAATTAAAAGTCTTAGAAAATCTGTACGCCGAGGAATTAAAAACCATCCACAACCTCAACAGAAACACCATCAGTGTGGGTGGTCCAATTCTTTTTAAAAAAATGACCACTATTGGTTTTGCACACATTGACAGAAAGGTTGTTCTCAGTGCACCACAGGGAAAGGCTCTCTCACCTCTCTCCGCACCTGATTCATCTGTTATCAGGCCATTAAATAGGCGTTAGCGGTCGCTATAAACATCATAAATGTGGGTCAGTAGAGCCCTACTACGCCTACTACGTTGTAAAAGTGAAAGCAAAACTTAAAAGCAGTATGTTCTAACACGTAAAACTACATGAAACGTTACGTTTTCAACACAAACTAAATTGCTTCTTTAAGTTTAGGCAACAAAACTACAACTTCTTTAGGATTAGGCAACAAAACCACTTGGTTAAGTTTGGGGAAAAACATTGCATTTGCACTTTTGCTCCTCTCATAATTACTACGGTCGCTAGAGGTCACTGTTGTGTTCTTTTATTCCTTCTTTCTGTGATCTACCATGTGAATAGATAGACTAAACCTAATATTGGGTATAGCAGGGCCCTACTGACCCACATCTATGAGGCTTATAACCACTGATAACGTATATTTAATGACCCGTAAGACTGTTCATTTTCATCCTTTATCAGGCCAACCATTGTGGATTCATCGGCACATCAGCCAAGCCCCTAAATGACCCTCTATTGTCAGATATGATAAGTCCTAGGCCGTGTTAATATGGATTTAACACAATGATAAAATGCTTTTTATCTGGTATTTGTGGCTCAGGTATTCGTGCGTATGAGCAGCTCGGCTACAGGGCCTTTGGCACAGCGGGGAAGATGGCGGCAGGTATTGCCATCACGCTGCAGAACATTGGAGGTGAGGTCACACACCATGCCATCTGTCCTCACGTTTACACATGCACACGTTTTTTAAATTTCCTCTGACGTTTCTGGGATAATGCTCATAGTATTCTGTGATTAGCGGCTTGGGATTAATACTGTGTGAGCTAAGCACTAACTCATTAGTGTGCTTGTGTCTCCTTTCCACAGCCATGTCCAGTTACCTGTACATAGTCAAGTATGAGTTTCCTCTGGTCATCCAGGCCTTTCTGAAGGTGGATAACCCTGCAGGGTGAGTGGTGAATGCATGACATCAGGTTTTCATTCATACAATGCAGTGTGACAGATCTATGGAGCGCATACTGATATGCAATGTGTTAAAATCCAATTATTCCTGTTCTTGTTTGAAAATTACTGGTAAAAAAGAATAAAAAATCAAATAATTGATTTTTTCACTTAACTTTACATACAGAAAATGTTTAAAGTTATAATCCTTAAGATTTAAGTCCAAGTTGATTAGCGACACCCATGTTCACTGGTGGTAATAGCAAGTGTAGTCTGATTGTATAGAAGTCTATGAGAAAATGACCCTACTTCTCACTTGATTTATTACCTCAGTAAACATTGTAAACATGAGTTTATGGTTTCAATCACTAGTTTCAAGTCTTCTTCAATACAGCATGATGTTCATTTAGTAAATTATGGTCCCATTTAGAGTCAAATAGACCATAAAGCAGGGTATGCTTTAGGGCGTGGCTACCTTGTGTTTGACAGGTCGCTACCACGGTGTTGTCCGGTCTGGGAGTTGTCCGTGTTTTCGTCTTAGAACTTTGACCCTTTCACAGTGTGTTTTCAGTTCAGTTGGTTTCAAGTTAATTATAACCTTTTTGGTCACTTAAAAATATCGTATTCAGCGTTCGGTTGTACTTAGCTCCACCCTCTCATGTCACTTCTGGTTGCAAAAAAACAAGATGTCAACGGCCAAAATGCCGAACTCAAGGCTTCAAAACGGCAGTCCACAAACCAATGGGTGACGTTACGGTGACTACGTCCACTTCTTATATTACTGTCTATGTCCGAAATACAACATAGGAGCAACTGATGTATCTGTTTACAGTGCATCCAAACAAATTTATGTTGTTTTAATAAAGAAGTCCATTTCCACCACGCCATGAGCAACATTGTTGCTACACACTTGAAATAATGCATGAAATACATTTGATTCTGTGACATTTGTAGACACTACCATGCCTCCTAAAGGTTCAAAGGTAACCTGCTCATGTAAAAAAAAAGAAAAAAAAGAAAAAGTAGTATGATATCCCGCCACTTCTATATGGGACCTCGTGCAGCCGTCCTGCGTGTACAGAGATTTCAGTTGTGTCAGGCTGTACCAGTTGGCGGGCCTGGTGCTGCACTGGATGTGCTGAGCAGCTGGCGTGAGAACAGCTGTGATGGTAGTGACCCTGGAGGAGGAGAGCAGCACGGCCACCGAGAAACGCTCACATCAAAACACAGCAAGACTCCACGGCTCAAACGTAAACCATGGGATATCACTGGCCAGCGCAGGTGGCCTCAGAGACAAACAACACTCACTTCCTTGGCTGGGATTTTGAGTGTGATGTTACCCCCTTACACCTTAACCCTTACCCCAGTAAGAGCCTCTCGTCTCTTCATCTACTTTGGTGGTTTGAGAGAAGTATTTAAGGGGGGAAGGGGGAAAAATGTGAGTATATTATATAAGTGCGTACTGGTTTCAACCTATATGGAGGAGAATGGAGACTACCTCTGCTACCACATTTGCTAATAAATGTTCAGATTGATGTGTCCCACTACATACAGTCACTATAGAGGTGATCCACTGTGACAACATGTCCACATTGTTCTCTGGTGTCAGCTCTGCTCTCTCTGTGTAGCAGTGCTGTGGGCCCTGGTCAACAATCACTGTTTATTTGAAGTGACAGACTAGATTGTCCCAGTGGCATTTCATCCCGTCAGTGGGTGTGTGTTTGTATTGTTAAACTGTACAGGGGGTGGACAAAATAACAGGGACACCTCACAATACGATGCAAGAGAATACAATAGCTCTGCAACAAATATTACTTTGAAATAGAATATTATTATACCGTAATGATAGAGCTTATAATTATATGTTATGTATAAGTGAATTACAGTTTACAGCGCTCCGTTTTTGTTTTTTATTATTTTTTGTATTATCATTAAGAAACACATTAAAAACAAACAAACAAGACATTAAACACAGGACAAAACAACACCAAACTCATACTAAAACAAACCGATGCATCATGATAAGCACAAAACATACTCTTATATCAGCAGGCCTAACAGCCTAGATTGATAACGAAAACCTTAAAGATATAACAAAACAAAACAAAAAAGGATGAAAATAATATTTTGTTTTTACAAAAAAAATTGTGAAGAGAGAAGAAGGGAAGAAAGTGTTTATCTTTTTTAAATTATTTTATTTTGAAAAGCAATCTAGAATTAGATGAAATACAATAATACAAAAATCCAAATGAAAATCAAATAATAATAATAATAATAATAATAATAATAATAATAATAATAATAATAACAAAATACAGAGCAAACATTTTATCTGTTTGGTTTGTTAATTTTCTGGTGGGGCGTAATCAGAAGCCGATTTGCATTTTTTTCCACCATGTTTTCCTTTTACTTTCTGTTTCTGGAAAGTAGATGATGTACAGTGTCTTTTCGCAGCAGTAAATATACGAATTTCCGCATGCATAGGGACATACAGTTTGATTGAAAATCAAATCCATTCAAACTGATCTGCATGTTTTTCTGTGAAAATTAGTAAAAACTGAAAAGAAGATACCTAAATATATTAACGGTGTTGTAGGTTTTAGTTAAACTCTGTGGTTTCTGGTATTTTGTGGTGCTCTTGTACCGACACAGTGTCAACAAAAAATTGACAATTGAAAATTATTACTTTTACAAAGATAGTTGTTGTTGCATGGCTGTTGTATTGCATTGTATTGAACAGGGTTTCTGTTTTGTCCACTCCCTATCAATGAACACCTGAGGCTGTGTCTGTGTGTTTGTTCAACCAGTCAACCTATCAGAGATCCACTGGTATTTCAGTGTGGACAGTGCTACATGTATATTTGTTTATCAAGCTTTTGTCACTGTTTGTGATTATTAGTGATTGTGCATTTGTGTGTTTGTAAAATACTGTATGTTTGTGTGTATGTGTGTATCAGTGTTGGTGCGATATTGTGACCCTGGTCCAGATGGCCGGAGGGCAGGATGACAACAGGATAGATGATCCTCTTCGTCTTTATGTATGTATGTGTGTTTGTGTGTGTGTGTGTGTGTGTGTGTGTGTGTGTGTGTGTGTCGCCAACATCATCTCTACAGAGCCTCCCACCTGGTAGAAGTCAAGACATTAATCACCCCCACTGTGTCAATCTAAAAATAGCTAACAGAGGTTTGTTTCCGAGACATGGCTGTGCATGAGACGGCAACACGTGGTAGGTTGTGTCAGTGGAGTCTGTTTGTCACATGTTTTGCCAAATGTCTGTCATATCCATGTCCTCCATTCAGTCACGATGCTGTTTTTTTAGTTCGACACTGTCTTTGCACAACATTTAGTCATACACAATGTTTACACTTTTAATGTTAGCGTTCCCTTCACTCTGTGTCAGTCAGCGGATACCGTATGTCACTATAATACATGCTAAGTAGTAGGAATTAAAGGAATAGTGTGTAACATTTTGGGGGATCTATAAGCAGAAATGGAATATAATATTCATAGCTATGTTTTCATTAGTGTATAACCACCTGAAACTAAGAATTATTGTGTTTTTGTTAGCTTAGAATGAGCCCTTCATATCTACATAGGGAGCAGGTCCTCTTCACTGAGTCCACCATGTTTCTACAGTAGCCCAGAACGGACAAACCAAACACTGGTTCTAGAGAGAGCCTTTCACATTTTTACGCTACCAAAGTACAAAATCGTGGTACAGCCAGCTGCTGTCTGACTTCCGTTGCTAGTGTTATTATGGTAAGGATGGCCTCTGAGCGAGGCGAACGGTTCATGTTCCCACAGTCTTGGAAAGAGATCGGATCTTGGTTGCAATCTGATGCCGCCAAATCCTACACAATGTACCTTTAACAATAAATTAAAATACAAAAATCGATCATGTATAATCTGTTATGAACTCAGTACATCATAAGTTTTGACATCATAAGTAACCTACGTGAATAATTCTATGTTAAGAGTTGGGAAACATGACAATATATACCATGAGAGGATATAATTTGTCAACCGTCAGAGATTTTGCCACTGTATGATGCGGTAGCTATTCTTTTCATTTCTTTGGTTGTATTTGGCTAATGTTGGCAAATCAGTGTGATTAAGTACTTTGATTTGTCAGGTATTTAATTTGTTTAGCCAAAAACAGGCATTCTTTTCTGGTTGTTTTAGCCATTAACAATTTCTCAATTGATTTTCCTGGAAATGTACTGTATTACAACCATAGAATGGGTATATGAAGTGGACGTAGTCACCGTGACGTCACTGATTGGTTTGTGGACTGCCGTTTTTAAGCCTCGAGTTCGGCATTTGTTGCCATCTTTGTTTTTGGCCGTCGCCATCTTGGTTTTCTGCAACCAGAAGTGACACAAGAGGGTGGAGCTAAGTACAACCGAACGCTGAATAATTTTTAGATGACCAAAAAGGTTATAATTAACTTTCATGAACTGAAAACACACTGTGAAAGGGTTAAAGTTTTAAGACGAAAATATGGACAACTCTCAGACCGGACAACGCCGTGGTGGCGACCTGTCAATTACAAGGTAGCCCCGCCCTAAAGCATACCCTGCTTTATGGTCTATTTGACTCTGAATGGGACCATAATTTACTAAATGAACATCATGCTGTATTGAAGAAGACTTTAAACTAACGATTGAGACCATAAACTCATGTTTACAATGTTTACTGAGGTAATAAATCAAGTGAGAAGTAGGGTCATTTTTTTATAGACTTCTATACAATCAGATTTCTTTTTGCAAGCAGAGGAGTCGCCCCCTGCTGGCTATTAGAAAGAATGCAAGTTTAAGGCACTTAATCATTGGCTTCACTTTTCAGATCCGTAGGTTGCTGCCAACACATGATGATATTAATGATGCTTTCATATATTGATTGTGCAATCAATTAAAGTATGCATCAATAGTACCATTCAGCTGACTGAGCCATTCAGTTATTCAGTCAGTCATATTCTTGCAAATACTAAGCAGGGCTGTATCTGGGACTTTATAAATACTGAGGTCACGGTGCCGGTTTCCCCCATCGCAACCCCACCATCTCTAAGAAATTTTTGACTAGCCATCAAAAGACTCTTAATTTTATTTGGATCATTTTTGCTGTCAAATTTAAAAATATTGAGTCTAAAAAAATACTAGATTTAGCCTAATATCTACCATGCCTAATGTGTGTTATATGAACCTCTCCTAAAAACATTCCCATAAACAACACGGAGGACATGACCTCTGTGTCCCAGCTCCAGCCACAGTTCTTGGTGTCCGCTGGTACAGGGACTAAAGAGGCTTATTTTTTTCCATTCCAGATATTTGATTTCATGGCAACCAGTTTAATTCGTGTTCACTGTTGTTCAGCTGTGAATAAAACTACTTGGCATAGTTGTGGAGATATAAAATAATCCTCAATCAGCTGCTGCTTTTTCCATCACGTAAGACTTATTTGTGTGCACCTCATTTCTTAGCTGTTCACCCACTTTTCCCCCGTGTCCTCTCAGTCAATATCTGACACAGTGCAAATACTTACCAGGATTGAGATTGAGAGGAATGTTTGAGCCGAGTAATTCCAAATCAATACGATTAATTATCTGTGTCTTTCTGCCTCTCTGCAGTGAATGGTTCCTGAACGGGAACTACCTCGTGATCATTGTATCTATTGCAGTAATATTACCGCTGGCTCTCATGAAACAGCTAGGTGAGTATGTAATATCACGTCCTTCTGACAGTGGGATACCCATCTCATTAGTGTTTCAGACGTCACTTAGATACCTGTGTGTTTGTATGTGCATGTGTGAGGGAGATTCGCTGTTCTCTTCATGGCCCGAATGCCACCAAAAATAAACACAGAGTGTGTTGACACAATACAAGTCCTTGAGAGTTAACAGGGTTTATGCCCTTCAAAAGGGCACAAAATGAAAAAAAATCATTCCAGTAACACTAAACACATTTTTACTGCTGTGCGGTGCAGGCTCTTTGAGTAATCTGCTACTGCTATTAAGCAACAAGCTCGAACCAGTTTCACTTCAAAAACAGTCTTATTAATTAGGCTGGTTATGAATTAAATGAATTAAAAGTGGCTGGCATAATGATTTCAGCCCTTTAAAAGCTTGTATTCGAGATTAAAGGTGCTAAATACGAGATTGGGAGCATTTCTATTGCTTCTGCACGGCTCTCAACATGGCGACGGCTGAGCCCATGGCTCTCAGCTAATGGTGCTAACAGTGAAAACATCAGCAACCCTGCTGACAGAGCTAACGGTGTTAACCTGGGGGGGAACCGGAGGGTGGGTGCTACGCTTCCGTGACGCTGTCGTTGGTCGGGACGGCGTTATCAGTTGTAACCACCATGTTGGAGCCTTAATGTAGTTTTTGGTTTGTTTTATTTTTATCTGTGGATAACAGAGTGAATGTATGCATGTAGTTCTGGCATTGACCACGGGGTGGAGCATTGATGTGAAAGTGCATATACTGTAGGTAAAGAGGATCAGGTATGTTTAGGACGGGAACAAACAGGCAACGTTTTTGACCATGTCGTGCCGGGTAACCGTGTATAACGTGTTGGCTTGGATTCAATCTGCTGAATGGAAACAAAGATTGAACAATATACTGATATCTGCATGATTCTATGGTGTCAAACTGTGAATAATGTATCAACTGCTCCAAAGTCAAATTGGTTTGTTTTTAGAACACACGTTCTCCTTTCACCCCTCAGGGGCTTATGGATATTGGTATTTTGTTGTTAAAAGTCACTACACGCCATATGAGCGTAGTGCAGAGCAGCAACTGTGAGCTAACCAGTTGGGTATACAGTATACGCTCACAGACACAAACATGCACTAAAAGCACACATGTCCACCCCTACGCTACGTAAACACAGCACAGAGAGTTATGAAGCATCCTCACGTGTGAAAATATAGGAATGAAGCCATGAATATTATTTATAAAATTTGGTACATGACTGACCTCAGTGGGGAAACGCTTTACTTTTTTTTGCTTGCCAACTTACTTTTTTTCCCAACATCCTGCAGGGCTAGATGCAGAAAGGACCTCATAGGCTTTATGCAGTGACTTGCTCAAGGGCACTACCCTTCACCTTGATGACCTCCTAGTCACCTTCTACATTTGAACTGATGCCAAACCTAGTAGTTAAATATAAATAATTAGAGCTGTAAATTGATTAAAATATTTAATTGCAATTAATTGCATGATGGTCCATAGTTAATCACGATTAATCACATATTAATCACAAATTTTGTATCTGTTAAAAATGTACCTTAAAGGGAAATTTGTCAAGTATTTATCAACATGGGAGTGGGCAAATATGCTGCTTTATGCTAATGTATGTATATATTTATTACTGGAAATCATTAACAACACAAATCAATGACAAATATTGTCCAGAAACTGCAGGTACTGCATTTAGCATAAAAATATACTCAAATCATAACATGGCAAACTGCAGCCCAACAGGCAACAACAGCTGTCAGTGTGTCAGTGTGCTGACTTGACTATGACTTGCCCCAAACTGCATGTGATGATCATAAAGTGGGCATGTCTGTAAAGGGGAGACTCGTGGGTACCCATAGAACCCATTTTCATTCACATATCTTGAGGTCAGAGGTCAAGGGACCCCTTTGAAAATGGCCATGACAGTTTTCGTCGCCAAAAGTTAATGTAAGTTTGGAGCGTTATTTAGACTCCTTCGCAACTGGTTGGTACCAATGGATTCCTTATGTTTTCTATTTTCATATGATACCAGTATTTTCACTCTGGCTTTAAAACTACTACAACCTAAAAATCACAAGTTGCATTAATGCATTAAAGAAATTAGTGGCGTTAAAACAAATTTGCGTTAAAGCGGTATCTACGCGTCAACTTTGACAGCCTATAAATGATATAAAGGTTTGAGACCCATACATGGATGTTTTAGTTTTTATTTTAAGGCGTGTTAATTTCCATGTTAGAGCTGAACCCTGCCTTTGTTTTATTCTCATTTTTTCCTGACAGTCTTTCTCCTCCCCTCCTCTCTTTCCTTGACCATTCCCACTGTTGTCCTCCTGAGATGTCCCTTGGTACATGGCTTATGCCCCTGCTGCTTCTTTAAGTCACACCTGAATTCATCGTGTAGCCATGCCTGATAATTGCCAACACACTGCCAGACTACCAAGGGTTCACTCGCTTTAAAATAATACGTCTTTGTTGCTCTTGTGACACACACACAAATCCAATGTGTTTTCGCAAGGTTGGTCGAGTGTCACGCTGTCTGTCTGCAATCGCAGCGCTTCAGATGAGCAAGTACATGAAAAAAAAACAGATGGAAAGAAGAGAAAAAAGAAAGCAGGGAGAGCCAGTTTGGAAGTGAGAAAAGGGGGCGTATTGGCTGACCTCTTGTAAGAAGTCTGTCTCCTGCCGAGACATCAAGGACAACAGAGCCAGTCGGTGCAGTAATGAGCTCCGACTCCCAGCACATTAAATCAGTCTAGTTCACCACACGGCTAGAAGAACACACAGCAGAAGATACAGCTCAACAGGGAAATTTACTCCACTAGTGATTAGTTATTAGAGTTAAGCAGCGTTTCCCACATATTAGTGTAATATATTTCAGAATAAGCATGTAATTCCACATAAGAGACGTGCTAATGAAGCCTTTGTGTTTTAGGATACCTGGGATACACCAGTGGTTTCTCCCTGAGCTGCATGGTTTTCTTCCTCATCTCGGTACGTCCTCTGACTCTTGGTATACCCACATGTAAACATGTCTTGCTTCTTGTTTCTTGTCTGTTGGCAGAAACATCAAGGCAGCATATTCAGATGCACTGGGATCAGTCTGTAACACCATTTTTTTACACCTTCCCACCATCTCTTTAGTATTCCCTACTGTACTCTCTCTACTCATTGCCATAGACTAATGTTTGCATGCTGCGGTTCCAGGCTGTGTTGGTGCTCTGTCTTTCTCTGACCTAGTTTTGGCTGTGCGAGCTGTAATCCACGCATCGCTCTCCCTCTCTCTTTCTCCAGCTCTCTCTCAGTGCCATATTTTATGCCCGTCTGTATGCTAACTGTGTCCAACATCCTTTTGTTTCTGCTTAACGCCTCTCCTCTGCACCGCACAGGTCATCTACAAGAAGTTCAATACCCCGTGTCCATTTGTGGACTTTTCGTTCAATGCCACTGCCAGTGTGCTGAATGTCAGTGCCATGGATCCTGGTGGGGAGCCCGATCCTGCCTGTATTCCCAAAATGGCCAACCTCAACTCACAAGTAGGTTTTTTTGTGTGCATGTCACTCAGTCTGAAACTGCAAATCCACCTCCACTACCATGGCCACTGACAGCCACCTACTTATGTCATCTTCAGCATGTTGCCAGTGACGGTTCACAGTCTAAGCATGGAAATCGCACTTGGTTTGAAGCACTCAGTTGCACTTTTATCAAGTTGTTAAAGGGATAGTTTGGATGTTTTGAAGTGTGGTTGTATGAGGTAATTATCCATAGTCAGTGTATTATCTACCCCCATGTTGGAGAAACAGACAGAAGTACCAGCATGGGAGCAAAGCAATGTACTGCTCTGAACGGAGCCGGCAGCAAAACATACTTTAGCCACTTAAAAGAAAGGCTCACCAAAAAAAACAATATCAGTTTAAGTGTACACTATATTTAGAATATTTTCACCACTCTATCTTGCCGTCAGACAGCCCTTTCCAACGGGGAATTGAACTGAAAGTGAAACTTATCTATGCTCTCTTTAAAGCCAGCAGACTCCACTGACAAAAACAGCATAGATACGTTTCACTCTCAGTTCAGTTCAGTTCCCCGTTGGAAAATATACTAAATATAACGTACACTTAAACAGATATTGAGTTTTTTAAGGTGAGCCTTTCTTTTAGGTGGCTAAAATAAGTTTTGCTGCCGGCTCCGTCCACAGCAGTACATTGCTTTGCTCCCGTGTCGGTACTCATGTCTGTTTCTCCAAACTGTGGGCGTGCCGACCATCATCTACTGTAGGTAATATACCTACTATGGATAAGTAACTCATACAGCCCCACTTCAAAACACCCAAACTATCCGTTTAATGATAGACAATAGTCTGCTATGAATGCAAGGTTCAAAAGATGGACAGTGACCGCTGAGCTGTCTGCTCCCGTCAGCAGCAATGGAATAAAAATTGCTTTGGCATTCTCTTGCTTACAGTAAGATCATCAAGTTTGCCCTTTGTGGGCCAAAGAGATGGATTCATTACGTAATGAATGAAATGGGAATGACCTGACATTTCTCTAAGTACCTTTATTTTTTACACAGCAGTACATACCTTCACAACAGGAGAGGACTCTTGAAGGACTCTTAATCACAGCTACATGCTTAATTTGTTTGATTGTAAAATGACATGACTTAATTTTAATGAAGCATTTTTACTTTACAGAACATCAGCAAATACTGACTAGTTCAGAGCCAGTCCTGACCAATTTGGTGCGCTAGGCAAGATTGCTGCTTCGCAGCCGATTCCACCACCAATCATTGTGTTTATACACTCACACAGAAACTGCTTAGCTCTATGTCTTTGAGATTATACACATTTAAAGAAAAAACTGTATTCCTCAAAATTATGTTGTAGGTTATCCCCCAAACACCTGAATAGTCTTTCCAACTTTCCCTTATGAATTTAAGGTGGGAATAACTGACATTGACACTTGCTATTTATTAGCTATTAATTAGGGTGATGCTGTGTTTTGTTGTGGTCTTTTTATGGTAATATTTCAAATTAATTGTATTAAAATAGTATTGAAGTTATACATTTTGAATTGTTTTTTCTTCCTTTATTGGTGGTGGCCCTATGGATGGATGGCGCCCCTAGCATTCGCCTATACCGCCTATGTCTAGGGGCGGCTCTGGACTAGTTGTTCATATCAAGTCTTTATTAGCATCCCTTAAAGATGTATGAGCCGTTCCTAACCCGGGCTAGTTAGACCAACCCCTGCTGCTTAGCAGCTTACAAGTAAGGCATTCTTAAACAGGCTAAAGCTGGTCCCCAGCCAAGCCCAAGTTAATCACAGGGAAACAATTAGCTCTCTGTGATGTGTCTGAGGGAGTAATGGGGCAGTAAAGCGCAAGGTTGGTGGTAAGACGTCTGGGATGGCGCTGCTGTATCTATGGTGACGTGTTGGGGTTCATTTTCAGACGGCCTACACCATCCCCATCCTGGCGTTCGCCTTTGTGTGCCACCCCGAGGTCCTGCCCATCTACACAGAGCTGCGCAAGTATGTTCTTATGATGGAAAACTCCTGCTAACCTTTTGGACAAGAAACCAGTTGCATAACAAAGAGGAAAGCCACTCTGTCTGATTTGTGCTTGGCTGAAGTCACGTGCACTGCTTTCACTTTATTTTGAAATGCGATCGCACTGCTTGTACGATGTAGCATGTTGTTAGTTTAAATTTATCATCCTGCTTTGATCCACTGTTGCTTGTTCTCCTAACGTTAGTTGTTGAATCTTTGAGGCATTTTCCTGCAACTGAAGTAGCCCCGCAGCTGGTGTTTTATACTGTAGTAACTGGGCTAAATGCTTTCTATATGGGCATAAAGAGTAATCTGACAGTGGATGCCCTGATGTTATGTGTGCGTGTGTGTTTATGTTTGTGTGTGTGTGTGTGACATCACATGGCAATATCTTCTGATTTCAGTCCCACCAAGAAAAAGATGCAGCATGTGGCCAACATCTCCATTGCAGTCATGTACGGCATGTACTTCCTGGCTGCCCTTTTTGGATACCTAACTTTCTATGGTGAGGCCTGGTCCTCCTCCCACTGCAGAATATCCTGTCTCTCGCTTGATATACCTGTATCTATCTATCTATCTATCTATCTATCTATCTATCTACGTACCTATTATCTACAGTATCTATCTATCTATCTATCTATCTATCTATCTACATACCTATTATCTATCTATCTATCTATCTATCTATCTATCTATCTATCTATCTGGCTATCTATCTATCTATCTATCTATCTATCTATCTATCTACCTAACTACCTATCTATCTATCTATCTATCTATCTATCTATCTATCTATCTATCTATTTATCTACCTAACTACCTATCTATCTATCTATCTATCTATCTATCCTATCTATCTATCTATCTATCTATCTCACACTGCCTCATTGTGCTTCTTAAATTTCTTTTTTCATTCACATGTTTTCATATGAGGCTACACAAGGTTATCAGCA